>CM071929.1:18594887-18820878 GCA_016081115.2 Rehmannia glutinosa
AATAAAAGAAAGAAAGCTAATAGCTTCAAAATTAAAGAATAAACAAATCTTTACAAACTGAAAGAAGGATGATTAAAATGAAAATCTCGAAAAGAAAGGTGGGGTCTTCCACGGAAATCGGTATCGAGAAGTTTTAGATAAAGTCAATTTTTCGTACCAATTAACAATACTATCCGTAATATATATACATATATGCAGGCCCTGGAAAAATTGGGACAAATAAGTGAAAAGCTTGGATCTTTCTTCAAATGGGCATTTTCTATATAAAAGTTAGTATAATTGCTGTGAGAAAAGCAACCCTTCGTATATGGTTAAGAAACAAACGGGTTACATAAATGGAAACGCAAAGTAAGAAAACGAAAGGTGAAAAAGAAAAATGAAGAAGGAAGGGAAATAATCTTTTGGATTTGGTGGTAATTTGGAGAATGGGAAAAGGCTTGAAAGTTGAAGATGAAGAAGAAAACAAATCTGAATCAGTGGTCTGAATTCAGCTTTAGCGAAAGGAAATGGGAGGAGGAAAACAATACATCAGATTTGCTTATGATAAATTAACTACTATTGGTCATAAAAGTTAAAAACTACTTCACTTGTTTATTTATATTGTTAAATAATTAATAATAGAGTTGATGCTTCCATGTTTTTATTGGTGAAGGGTGTTGCTCGCATGTTGTCCAAGAAATGAAAATAGAAAAAAAGAGAGGTGCAGACTGTGCAGTGGCGATGTTGAGTTTTGATCAGCACTTTCAAGTTAGCTTATTTCTGTTATAAAGAATTCAAATAACATTAAGTTTTAGCCGTTATCTAAAAGTTGAAATTCAATTTGAATGAGCTAAGCTTGGATTAGGTTTGGTCTTATGTTACATGGAAATGCATTTAAAAAAAAAAAAAAAAAACCATAATAAGTTAAACTAAGGAACAAACGAAATCAAACGTTCACCTTACAATTTGAAGTCAAACATTGCTCATTTTTCGAAATCAACCTGTCTTGACATTTTAGAAAGAAAAAAAAGACAATACTCATTTTCTCTCCAATATACATACATTGTCTACAAATCACATATATTCACACCACAATAACCCCATAAAAAAATTTCTTTATACTCACACTAATATATTCTGGAACAATTGTGTTGAAGTTACACCATTCCAATACTTATTAAAATGTATTGTTATATAACTCTTATCGCATCCATACCATGACACCATGCCGGCATATCCACGTTCGAGCATCATATATAACTATTCCACCCAAATCAATTTCAAACCGTTCATTAATTTCGATTTTAATTGCCAAGTATCATGATAGTTTATAGAAGTTAGAAATAATTATATGTGAATTAGATAATGGGTTCAACAATGACTCAAACGTACTTTCCATCAACATGACCACATACAAGCCCTGTACACATCCAACACCAATTGTATAATTATCATTGCATGACAATTTATATTATTAGCAATCCAAAAGTCTCCAGCTTTTGATTAAAATTTACCTGCCTTTCACTTGAGGGAGCTGTATCAGGAAATCACACGATTGGAACGTTAGATTTGCATAAATGACTCATTAACATATCACTTTGAATCATAAAGAATATCAACATACATGTACTGTGCACATCAACTACCAGAAAACCAGTGAAAATTTCAAGCCACCAGGCGAGCTTGCCGTGATATACTTGTTCTCTAGAGTTAAACAGAAGCTTCTTCAAGAATCTTTTTCAAACCTTCCGTGTTCCTGCCTTCACTCCTCATGCATAGATGATAGATCACTTCTTCAAACGATCGTTCCACATCATCGACCAAATCTCGAAGCCTCCGCTGTCGTACTTCTTCAGGGAAATTGTCTCAGTATCAGAACTAGAAGGATACCATCCATTGTCATTACGACCTGTTCCACACACTTCACATACACTTAACAAACCTGTATTATCATATGTACACGCTCGGCATCTCCATACACCAGATATATTACCTGCCTCACTCCTGCCAAGAGTTCCTCTACCAAAAACTCGGCTCCTTGAAGGTCGAAACATACCCTGTGCAAATCTAAACGGCCAACCCAGCAAATTGGTGAAACCCCTTATTATCTTCATAAACGGGTTGGCACCAGGATGCGAAGCTTTTAGATATACGTACAAAAGTCCAGCAAGTACTCCCCCAAGATGACCGAGAAATGAAACACCAGGTACAAACATCTGGACGAGAATAAGTTCTGCCCAGGCAGCGAAACGTGCTGGAACAATGAGTCCATGCACATATGTATAGTTATCTGACTGGGAATAAAGGACTACTTTCATGGCAAAAAGCACTCCCGAGAATCCCACAGAATATTCATTGTAATATGCTCTCTCATAGTCAAAAAGCAGTAGACTTTTGGCTAGCAATAGTGTGATGCCTTGAGACATACCAACTAGAGCTGCAACCATAGATGCAAATTCAACGCTTCCCATTGCACTCTCCAATTGGATTCCCTTCCATAATAATGACAACATATTGTAAACCAGGTGCGATTCACCAATGTGATAGAATGCTGATAAAAGGAATCGCTTTAGGTCCTTGTGCTGCTCAATAAGATTAGAAATATGTCACCATATGCAAAACATATAATCACATAATTGCATAGTTAATCACAACTCTAATTCATTTACATCCCTATATATCTCTATTTACCTAAAGTTTATACTCCAAACAATAATCAGCAACAACAATCCAAACAAAACCTAAATTTGGCATAATGTTACTGACAACAAAAAAGCCCAAGAGCAATCATCAGTACTAACGCATTTACTTCCACCATTGCTGCTGCAACTTACTACTTTCATATTTTAACATTTTACATTTAGATAATAGGATCTTCCAGAATTTCCTGTCCAATATTGACCCATTGCTAAAATACCAATCAGTGCCTAAATCGTGACCCTTGGGAACAGTGGGTTAAAATTGAGATTTCTGTGGAATTTGTGAAACTTTGCAAAGTTCTTGGGACTAGGACTGTTTAAGATGGTAGTCATAGGACTCCAATCCATGAAGATGTGAAAGACAAGTAGTTATGAAGAAGGAGAATCGAATAAACCCAACTCAGGCAGCATCATACAAAAACCAATAAGGCAAACATCAAATTAATACGCGTAAAGAGAATAACCAAGGATAAGCCTAGCTGCACTAGCTTTTGCAGGAACTAAAGAAGAAAATGAAGAACGAGTTGTACAGATGGACAGACAAGTTACAGACAATTTGAGATCAAGCATATACATCCCATCCTCTTACTCAATTGGAAGAGAGCCAAAACACTATTTTTGATTGAGATAGATGTGAGTTACAAGATCAACCATGTGAACTTGTACAGTAATTAAGAGAATGCTATGAATAAAGCTCCTTTTGAATAATTTTAATTAGTTCTCGGACGACGCCAGGACAGGGGATTGGCAAGTCGGATGCAGCAAATTACAGAGTCCGTGACTTATATATACTTGTGATTCACTAAATTCCTCACTTTTGAAACAGAAACAGCAAAAAAAGAATCCTTAGGGATCGAGGGTAATAGGATCAAGAAAGCTGCTAAAGCAAAACTAGTGATCTTAATCCCTCAAAATCGGGAATGATACATCGAGAACATCACATCCAAACTAAAACCAAGTTCGTAATTATACGAAGAACAGCAATTGGGAAAAGAAAAGAAAAAAAGAAAAGAAAAAGAAAAAAGCTTTCCAAAACGAGACCAAAAAAAAAAAGAAAAAGGAAGAGAAACGTTGATAATGGAGAGTAATTCAGAAGAAATGGCGAATCAGTAGTTATGTAGATGAAAGAACAGGGTAGGTCAAATAGATAGAATTGGTTACCTTGAGAATGAGGTAGGGATTGAACCAAACTTGATTGAGGGTGGGAGAATTGGATCCAGAAATGAGGGTCGAAAGTAAATGAGTGTATTAGCTGCTATAAGCCCAGCCGTGACGGGCGGCTTTCTGTCGAGCCGGTAGTACTCGGTCACCGCCTGCACCAACAGCAGTCCAAGCATCCCTCCCCTTCCTCTCTCCATCTCCTACTCTACTACCGGTTATCTCTATCGGACCAAAAATTGAACTTAAACAGGATTTCCTTCTCTTTCTCCCTTGATGTGAACAATCCCCAATCTCGAAGCATATTTACTCTGTTTTTCTTCGTACGCAAGTATATTGTGTTATATACCGGAACGTTCCAGATGGTTCAATTACTTCCGAAAGGTTTGGACTTTGGGTCAGTTGTAATTAGTTTATACAGGATCGCGGGTTCAATTTCATTAACATGGATATAAATGTTTTGAAAATAATAATAATATAAAGGCCCCGTTATGGGCTTTAGCCCAAATAGACATGTGAGTTTGGGCTAAAACAGGCTGGTTTTGGCGTTGTCAGGTTCTCACAATTCATATACCTAACCTAAAGCCTGCCCAAGTAGCTCAATATTGTCCACAGTCCGACCCATTCATAAAACCATCCCAGGCGACCACAAGCGGGCCAGTTTTTATTTGTAAATTGTAAATCATTTATTGTTATGCTAAATAAAATGAGCGGTTAAGTATAGCCCAAGGATAAGGATGTATCCGATAGAAACAACAGTTGAAAAACGGAGAAATTTGAGCTAGCAGCAGCTAAGGGCATTGAATCGGGTGATGGAGGCCTTCTCCTCCTTATCTTCTTCTGTTTCAGCGCCAATTAACAGAATCAGCAGAGATGAAGTGTACGTTGGAGCCGTGCCATTGAGAGCGAGCAAAGGGCCTGCCCAATTACTCATGTCCACTGCTTACTCTCTCAATTTCTGGGATTTCCAGCATTTCATCGTCATCATCAAATCCTCTTCTCCTCCTCCTCCACAGGTCATTTCACTTCTTCACTCTTTTGATGCTTTTTTCATCAACCATACCATATATATATTTCCTATATTGTTGTTTTCTTCACTTTATTGTATATGCTATTTTTCTTCTATTGCAGGTTTTGGTTTATGATTTTCAGCCTCAGGATCCTGAAAGCATATGGGTTGCTGTTGCAGCATTGTCTGGTAGAAAAGTATCTGGTCAGCCTTCTCACAATTTTCATCTTCTCCCGACTTCGCTAATATTTATGTGCTGTTTTAGACTTTTTATGTTGTAATATAATAATTCACTAGTTGATCTTCCGTTTGACTGACTGACATTTGTAAAATCAGTATTAATTGTTTTTACTACTGGGCAATTGCTCCAATTATCTTGCCATTTTTGTTTCCATCCTACATGTCTATGAAGCAAAGAATTCATAATTAGCCCATTTCCTTAATTGACAAACTCATACTTAATATTTGATTTGATGAATGTCTTTGGGTGATGGGGGCAGATTATACAACTCTCATTGTCGAATTTGCTTGAATTTGCCATGTATGTGTTTATGCAGAATGGCCTTTGTATATTGAGGTATACATGGATTACTGTACTTAGATGATGACAAGTGTCAATGTAGTAAGTTTGATCAGTGAGAAAATTGTGTATTTTATCTAATAAAAGTTATTTTCCTTGTTAATTATGTATTTCTAAATGAAACTTTGGCAGGAGTTATACTTGTGAGGAAGCTAGGGAAGCTTCCAAAGAGAAAGTGTTGGTTTGTTGGTTACTCCAAAGAAAATGCCATAGATGCTGCACTCAAGTTCAATGAAAATTGGGAAACCGACCTCAGGATAGGCCATCATGTTTGTCGAAATTATACACAAGGTATCTCCTGATATAATGTTTCTATGTTTCATTTCTGATATCCACAATGACTCTTGGTTTAATCTACAGTAATATGATAAGCACTTTAGCTTAATTTGTCTATGGCAGTGGGTACCATTGTCTGTGTTTCTGTTGACTTATTCTACTGTGTTAACTCACAAAAGCAAATAGCGTTTTGTATTTAGGTTCTTTTTCGCATTTTTGAACTTATTTTCTCCTCTTCTGAAGGGCTCGTGGAGTACCTAACAGGTGAAAAAGCAGTGTTGCAGCATCTGAGGAAAAACAGTAACAAAACATAAAAGACACAGAATTTGAGATATATAGATCTGTAAATTTTGTTTGTCTCAAGTACTACTGTGGAAACATCTCACGGTCATTGCAAGAATTGGATGATTCTAAACCTAGCTGGCAAAATGGTTTTAGAAAAGGAAAGCAACCTTGATCAAGAAGGATAATAGAGATGAAATATTGAAAGAGCACCTGGATGTCAAGAACTGGAAGCTGCAGAATTTACTTAAAAGTTGGATTGAACGTTGTCAACTTGTATTTAATTAGCTGCTATGTCATTTTCAGGTCATTAAGATTTGGGCCTCATGCATTTGGATTTGGCCAGCTTAAGCACCTGGCTTTGTATAAATTATGGATCAATGTAATATTATATTTCAGCACCCATAATTCAAATGAATTAATGCTCAGAGAAAGACTGCTGGTGCAAAACTTGGCAGGTTTCAAATTTTACAAATCTGAAGAAAACAGGAGAAATAAATGAGAAGGCATGCGCATCATGAGCTTTTGAAAATCACATTTTGATGTTAACTAATACATTATATTATAGAATATTATTTACATTTTAGCTGTTGTGCTCACAATTTTCAAACTAAATATATTTTCAAGAATGCTTACCCAAGATCTTGACCTTGAAATTTAAATACATAACTCGTTTTCTTAAACATTTTCAAAACCCATATATAAACTTTGATTCTAAGCACTTAACCAGCTTTGTGGTTTCCTTTCGCAGTTTAGTTTGATATTGGGTTTCTAGACAAATTGTGGTTCTAGATAAGTCAGCTGGGGACTTGACTGAAAGTTGTTAAAACTATCTCGTAGCCGTGGAAATTTGAGCTAACCCCCGTCTTTTTCTCCTTGAGAATTTTTTTTTTTTGCATTTCTCCTTGAGAATTAGTATGCCAATAGAATCCTAGTTTTTCCCGGTATTTATTTACATAGGGTGTCTTCTTTCTGTCTCACTGGTCTATATATGTATCTTATCGGGTGTTAATTATTCTATAGGTGTTTGGCCGAAATCACCCAGCTTCAGTGATGAAGGTTTTGGGCCGATTCCGTCAAAATGGAAGGGAAGTTGTCAGAAAGACGGGGATACCCCTTTCCCTTGCAAGCCAATAGGTAAAACTAGAAGCGGGACTTGGAGATTACCGAAACTGAACTGATATCCGGACCGAAAGATCTCCGAACCGAAAATATTCGTTGACTTTTTGACTTTCCCTGAACCGTACCATACCGAAAATATTTATGGTACGGTTCTGGAGATTTTTCAAATACATGTACCAAGAACCATACCGAACCACTCCAAACCGAGAACCCGAAGCTAGAACCGATTCTAAAGATTTTATATAAATACATATACATTATTCTTTTGTTGTTTTTATTTTGATATTGAATTAACTACAAACTACTTGAAATTAAATTGAACATAAAGCATATTTCTGAAAAGAAAAAAAAACCATAATGCTGCAACTATTACGAATTTTTAAAAACTTTGATATTAATAATAGAGTAAATAAATTGAAATTGAAATTAGTTAAATGATTGATAAATTGCACTTAAAAGAGAAACAAGTAATAGTATCAAATTATAACAATATAAAAAAATCATAATTTAATTTTTTACCACATCACATAAATTATAAATATACCTTATCTACAGCGGGAGGGAAATTCGTAGCAGAAGCAAGTTTCTTGGGAATGTACAACGCAATGGCAATAGGGGGTTTGCCCAAAGCTCGTGTGGCTGCATACAAGCCATGTGTGCCATCATCCTGGGACGCTGATATCATAAAAGCATTTGATCACGCCATAGACGACGGGGTGGATGTGATCTCAGTTTCACTGGCTGATGATTCACCTAAAATGCTCTTTCCTAAGTACTTCAACTCACATCAGTTCTCTAATTTAGTGTATGTTTTCAATAGATATCCAATGGGCTTAATTACACCTACCAAGGCAGACTTCGGGGTAAAGCCAGCTCCTCTCATGGCTTCTTTCTCCTCGAGAAGCCCAGATACTGTGACACCAGAATTACTAAAGGTTTACTCCATTATATCATTATCTTGTTTGCTAGCTTTATCTTTGTTAGATTCACTACTCAGGTTTCAGTTTTTTCTTTACTAATAATAAACTGAGTTTCTGTCTGGTCTGGTTATCAGCCAGACATCACAGCACCCGGAGTTGATATCAGGGCTGCCTATATAGAAGGAAAGGGCCCAACAGGCATGCAGTCTGATCAGGGTAGGAAAGGGCCCAAATGTATTATAAGGAATTTCCCTTGAGATTTCTTTCTCTATATATACTATATAGTAAAAAATTTAGCAGGCAACGCCAATTTAATTGAACAAGTTCTCGTATTGTCACCATTGAGCACATAGATCAATCTTGAAACTCTTTTTTTCTAAGGCTAGGACCCATTATCTTCAGACTTTACCAGAAACGGCCAATGAGTGATTCTTAGAAGCCTACATACAGCAGAAGGGTAAAATATTATTGTTACAAAAACACGATCTAAAACAGATTCTGTCTAGCTATGTTCCCCAAAAATCTGTTCCCCAAAGATTTGATTTGTGTGGATACTTCCTCTAACTAACAAAGAGATCTTGGCAAAATTGCCATTTGCCACCAACAAAAGGATGTTAGTATAATTATGCAAACAGTAGGGTAGTTACTGTAATTGACATAATTGAGGGAGTATCTAGGCAATTACTCCTATTATAATATAAGCTTTTAGCTTTCAAATAAGACAAGGCATTTTTGGTATGAGCAATTCATTACCACATTGAAACATTCCAATTAAATTAGCATGAAGATTTAGGTGAAATTACTAAAAAGCAATAACTACACAAATCACCCAAACAAAAAGTACATAAAGCAAGCACTACACAAATCACCCCAACAAAAAGCTCATAAAGCAAGCACTAATTCCATCAATAGGCATTATATAATCTTCATTCTTGGTAAGTAGCACACTGCCAATAATAGCAAAACCAAACCGAAAATGCACTTATATTTTCTAGTTCCATGAACATATACAAGTAGTAAACTAACAATTAGAAACCGAAAAATGAAAAAGACAGTGATAGAGAAAAGTAAAAAGAAGTACCTTTCCTATATCTATCTGTAAAAGGAGGAAGGATACAAAAAGCGGTAAACATTTCCATCAAACACATTGTGTGCATTATGTTTTCACATAAGCATGGCATATCGCAAACTGTCTCTAACCATGAGATGAGTGAGCTCGGAGGTTTGCGGCAGGTCGGCCGATACCCAGACGCCATCAGGGGCATTTATGCGGGGGTGGGAGGACAGGCACGAAAGCATCGAGAAAGGTGTTAGCAGTATGCCACACAAGAAAGAAACCCGATTGTTCCAGCGTGATGGTGATCTTGTGTCTAGGGCGGCGCCGGCAACATTCTCATCTGCAACGCGAGAGTTGTTCTTCTTGGTGTTGAGGAGGTTTCTTCTCATGGCCGCCAGTATTCTCCTCATCTTTTTTGAGTAAAGGAGCAAAAATGTTCTTGCACTCAGTCCGACTTACTGATAATTGATATTGGGTTGGGGTTGTGAAATGTGAATATTGAATAATAATTAAATAATAATAGTGGAGCAACAAGCTGGTGGTAGGATTTGTAGTGCTTGTGCTTATCAACAAGAAAGCTTAATTAATTGATGGCTACTGTAATATCCCGTTTTTTTTTTAAAAAAATTATTTATTATTATTATTATTTATATTATAATTATTTTAATTACTTTATTTATGAGATATTAATATTTATAATTCAGTCATTATCCTTTCAAGTCCAGATTTCTTTAAAAACCCAATTAGGATAGAATTTCACTCCTATTAGATGACACAAAAATCAGATTTTATCTTATCATCTAAGAAGTCCTACTTATTTCAAATACAAAAACTAGCCCTATAAATATTCAGTCCTTTCCTTCCAACTTCTCATGCCTGCGCCACCACAACCATCCGCGAAGAAAATACCCAAGCTTTGCAAGCAATCAACCAATCCCTCCATCTCAATATATATATCAACCAAAGAAAAAAAAAAAAGAAAAAGAGATTAGAGAAAATAGAGTTGACGGCAGGAATAATTTGGCTTCCAAGTCCAAATTGGATTAATCCCACCTTTTAAGAAAATTTCAGTTTTACCCCTCTAGTTTATCAAGCTTTACAAACAGCCCCATGATTCCAAAAGTCGACTGATTTGGCCCTTTTGACAAGCAAGACTATTTCACCATTTTTTCAAGCCAAACCCGGTATTTCTTATCCAATTCCAGTTTTCAATTTTTCTTTTATACATATAGTACTTTTTATATTATATTTTATAATTTATCGTAGGAACCGAGAAAACGAGGAATATGATTTACTACATCTGCAATTATTTTTAAGGTGGGGATATTTTCTATTCAAGAATTGTTTGTCCTTATTAAATGCCTCGTATATGTGTTTTCGTTTATGTGCAATGTGCAAAAGAGTAAATCATGTTAGTCAAAAAGTAAGAAGGTCCGGGATCAAATGTATCCTCGGGGTGTACCCGCAGAAGACTATAAAATGGCGGTCAGAGTAAAAATACAGAGTAAATTACATGTTGAATATTTATGATTATGCATATTGTTGTATTTAATCTTGACAAACGTGTCCCCACGGAGCGAGTTGAAAGCTCACCCCATATTTATTAACACTTTTCAGGTTGAGGAGCCCGAGCGAGGATTTGGAGGCGGTGGATGCGAAGTCAGTAATTGTATTTATTTTGTTAAAAAAAAATGAGATACTATTTTATTTTTGAATGATCTTGATGTTTGGTTTCGAAATAAAGTATTTTGTTTACTTGATTGCGATATTTTAATTTTAGGATATGTTTCATAAAATACTTTCTTTTACCCAATTACTTGGATTTTAGTAATTTTGGTCGTTACATGTGGCACATTAGATTTGTTGTTAATTAATAGACTACATTTTATAAAATTAGATTAGCGCAATGGAAGTGTGATGGATTTTTTTGGGTTTATTAATAAAATGATTCCTTTTATTTTTGCTTTAAGTATAATTTCTTATTAAATTAAGTTACTCCTATATTTTGAAAACTCGGGCGTTACAGCTACCCTGTCCCTGCCTGCTTGCTCTTCTTTTTTGGTGGGACCCTCTCAACTCAAGCCCCACTTACCACTAATCAACCCTTCCAATCAACCTCCCTTCACCCTAATTTTCATTTTTCTGCATACACCTATCTTTAATTAATCTATCTAACATTAATGCACCTTTTAAAATTCCAAAACTTGAGACTTTTTTTTGTACTATAATAATATTTATTAATGTTGCCCAAATCTTATTATAGTTTGTATTATGAATATGAAGAAATGGCGCTTTCCAACTTTCTTGACATGAATGTTGGATTTCGGATTACTAAGATGTATTGTTTAGGAGATTTTATGAATAACGGTTTGTTCTAGCTCCAACAAGTATTACTCAATCACCCTCTACCTAAGTTTAATAGACAAAATCAATAAAACAATATATGTATGTAAGTATGTATGTCCCAATTCTCATAGGAAAACACTAGAATCACTAGTGCACCACCACACACATAATTACCAAAATGAGGTCATCATTAGGTTATTTACTTATTTTGCCATATTTAATTTAATTAATTAATCTTCCGAACTCCCAACAAATCAATAAACCCAATTAGTTATTAGGGGTTGCATTTCCAAATCCAAGTGTTTGTTGTCATCTTTCAGGTCAAATACTATTCAATTAAGCACTATAACTCAATACCAAGAAACATTGTGATTTTGATCAGTCTCAATAACTTTTTGAAAGTTTTATTTATATAGTTGACACTTGATAGATGGATTTCTAGTTTAACAAACTTTAACTCATCATCTCATCATATATTTGTCATGTACACCAATATTTAACGTGTCACCAAATCATGCATCTAATAACCACTGGACATAGGCATAAATAAATACATTAGAGTAACGGCTTCTAATCAACTTTTGTTTTTATTTCCTTGATGATAAAAGGCCCATTTATACAATGAGGATCACATTATTAATTTCAAAACTTCCTAAAACCTAACAATGAACAGACTAGTTGAAAATACAATTAACCTGTTTTATTCCCCACAAATAAGAAATAAAAGAAAAGAAAAGAAAAATATGTTGAGAAAAATGGATTAAGCAGACTGAGCAGGGGCGGTGCAGAGGGGAGGATTCTGTTTGCCAACAAAAGTGGGTTGGACATTGGAGCATATGTTGGTCACATTGGCTGCTACACTTCCTACGTATGAAACATCAATGTCGGCAACTGTCACATCCTTACATGGATGACTCGCGCTGCAAGCTAGAATCACCACCTCTTTCGTATTCGACGTTCCTTTGATGTTCTTAATGCTCACGTTGCTAACGGATCTTAGACGGGTCCTATATATATATATTTATGCAAAAAGAAGGGAGAATAAAATTAGTTAGAAATTTATAATCTTAATAATGGAGTAATATTTAATTAATTATATATTTATAATTACTTACTTTTTTGTCGCAGAGATTCCATGGGCAGTATTCCTGGTCAATGATGACGGGATTGCTGACATTTTCCATGATTAGGTTTTCGAAATGCAAATCGGAGACCTTTAGAGTGGCCGGAGCAGATGGCCATGTCTTCACTCTACGCCGTTTTGTGTTTGTTTGAATTTTGCGATGACGGTTATTCCGACACATCCTTTTCCTCAAAGACCCTTGCGTGCTTCCTACATCGATCGCGCCGGGCGCCCACAAGTCACGTTTTGATGTGATAGTCTTTGCTCTCATCCCCGATCGAGATGCGATGCGTCTCCGGTTTCTATGATCGAATCGATGACTTTGATCGACGTGGAACGTGCAATGTGGATTCCATCGGTGTTGATGCTTTCACGGGGCCGACACATGGAAATCTTTGAAGGTAACATTGTGGCTAGATATACAATTGACTTGAAAGTTTTTCTTTGTCCTTGACGGTAATGTCGCGGATTATGGTGTTGTTGATAAAATTCAAGCTCGTGTTACGCACAATATATGTATATATATTTCAGTACTCAATTAAATAAATGATGATCGATAACAAATTAATTAATTAATTTCTTACAATGGGAAGCTTGGCGCAATTTTTATTTTTGTTGCAATCGTTTTGCTTCCAAGCTTCTTGGCCCTTGCCGTCCAAAACTCCACCACCGTAAAGGGTGAAATGATTGACGTAATTGATAGTAATCCATTGACCATCTGGGTTGGGCATTCTCCTTGAATCGAGAATAGGCTTCTAAAGTGCCTTGGACTACAAGCTCAATAGGGGATTTGTTGGTTCCCCCCACCAACACAACTTGACTTAGTGTCCATTTCCCTGGTGGAATAAATACTTTGCTGCTCGTGTTTGCTGCGGTTGCCTCTTTCCAAGCACTTAGTAAAGCCTACAATAACATTTCGAAACTCATCATATATAAGATCATCTTCTGAAATCAACGGAGTAGACTGACAACCCACTATTTTTATTGTTATTTTTTACTTAATTTTATTAAGAAATTAAAAATTAAAAAAATATATTTTTTAATTTATTTTTACATAAAATTTCATATGATGGCCCATTCTACTTTTGTGGGCTAGCTACGCCGAACTGACTCAACCGCAACTCATTGAGAAATCATAATATTGATTCTACCTGGCTTATATCGCCACCCGGTGCTGCACCATATTTTCTGATGTCGTATAGTACGGGCTCTTGTGCACATGTCAAAAATGGCACAACGAAGAGAACAGCAATGAGGAGTTTTGCTACTTCCATTATCTTCTTCTCTTCTTTTCTTTCTTTTATTGGTGCAGTTCAAAACTAATGTGATGTTTTCTTGGACACACGTTGGTTATGAATATATAGTGCGAGGGAAACATTGAGGGCCACGAATGTGTATTACCATCGGTACAATAACTATTTTTAAGGTAAGGAGGTCTTCATAATTTTGTGGTCCAACCATGTTTTTCGAATCGTGCCATCACAAAAATTAATTTAATGAATGGAAAAATGGATGTATGACTTAGAGGGGTCACCTGGAGTATATATATGTTGCTCAAAATCGTCAACCGCAATGTGAGAAGGCCAATTGTACTAGACCCTACACCATGAATTTCCATTTTACTACAAAAATAAACTTATTCTCGAATACTTTAATTTGGGAAGAACTAAAAAGAAAAAGAGGTTTCCGGCTGTAATGGGCCACAATATTGGAGACAAAATTATGTATATATAAATTGATCGAGTCTTGTGAAGAGTTGATATGTTTCACTTCTTCTCATTACTTCACACAATTTTTCCTTAAATGAAGTTTTATTCTACCAAATATACTTACTCATACAGCACAAATTCAACCAGTCTATGTACAATAGTATTTTTTTTCAGTACAGTCTATATACACAATAATATTTAGTTATACATGCCCTAAGTATTTTCTTTTTCTAATGATCAATTATTTTTTCTATTCACTTTCTTAATTATATTTCTGTCCGAATTGCTATGATGATTTAACCAAATGAAAACAAAAATAGTTGAGAATCTTTTGATTATCCTAAAGATTTATTTTTCTTAGGAATAGACTGGTCTGGTCCTTCCTTGAGGCAATTGAGGCCCTTAACTCAGGCGCCTGCACCTAGCCCACCCACCCACGGGTATTTATAAAAAAAAAAAAAAACACAAGATTTTCAATTAGGAAACGTGTGGAGCAGGAGACCTACGGAGCAGTGACTCTATTCCTCGTAACCGGTAATTGTGAAACAGAATCACATAAACTTCACTATCTTCATTTTTTCCCCTCCAAAAAGTTCTAATACAAATAACCATCACCTCGTATTACTGTAGCAGCACAGATGATTAATAATTTTGCATCAAAAAATGCAAAACAAGCAGTGTTAAAGTGAGTAAGAGCATCTCCAAGTGTTTGCACTATTTTTGTGTGAGTTTTACGCTATTTTAGGGGAAAATTTAGTTGAAGCTAAGATTCAACTCCAACAGTCAACTCTATATTTCACTATAAATTGGAATATTCCATTTTTATACTTTATTATATTGAATTAATATAATTACCAATTTATAATTTAACATATATATACCTTTACATATTTTTATATTTGGGTTTGGTATTTAATTTTATTTAATATAATTAAATATAAATATAATTTCCGTTAATTTCAAAATTAATTGAAAATTATATTTAAATCCTCAATGAAAAGATCAGTTAATTTGAACATAAAATTAACATTCATAAAATATTAATATACACAAACATAAAATTAAACATAATATAACAATTAGCAATAAAATATTGATTTACAAAAAATATTACATGATAATTAGGAATATAATATATTAATTTACTATTATTAATTAAGAAATAAGAATTTCTCAAAAATTAAAAAATAAGAAATAAAAACTAAAACAAAAAACAACATTTAATAAACAAATCCAAATATACCAAAAAAACAAAAAGAAAAAAAAATTAAAATTTTTTAACGTGAGTGAACAGTTCCCGCTACATTTTAATTTTTTTAACGTGAGTGAAACGATTTCGCTACATGTAGCGAGATATTCACTTTTCTAATTTACAAATGAACTATACCGTATTGTTGGAGAAGATTTCTTCTTCAAAATAGCATAATCCACTATTTTAGAGGACTGGTGGAGTTGCTCTAATTGATAATGTAGAACATTTTGACATTAACACGTTGTTATTTTATGGTCTCGTCGACATATGAATTTTTTGTTGGAATATTATATGATTGTGGCAGACTTATAGGATTTTCTTTATTACTTTGTTAGCTTATATGAATATAGCCTTGTCGGCTTTTTTTTTTTATCTTTTTACAACATAAATGGTAATAACTAGTCTGTTAAAAAATACGTCAAATTTATGTGCCGTCTCCAGTTATAAACATCACATGACAGGAGGGTTTGAAATGTATGTTTTGATTTTGACAAAAGCTTATGTGAGACCGTTTCACGAACCTGTGAGACAGAGTCCCACGTGGTCCCTTCTTTTCTCTCTCTTTATTCCCCCTATTCTCTCTCCTCTCTCATCGGTCCCTCTCATCTCTTTGCTCATCTCCTTACGTCAAATTTTCTCATGGTCCCCACTCTCTCCTTACATCCCAATCCTCTCTCTCTCTCTCTCTCTCTCTCTCTCTCTCTCTCTTTGTCTCTGTCTCTTGTGTTCCCCCTTCTCTCTCCCCACATCCCTCGTCTCTTTCTATATACATGAAATAAAGGGAAAAAAATGAAGAAAATAAAATATCACTTCTCATGGAAAAAATATTATTACTTATGAAACATGTATCATATTTAAAATCGAAAACAATCACTTTTTATTAAAATAAATTATCACTTCTTATGAAGAAAATATCACTTCTTTTGAAAAAGATAAATTTTTATTAAAAAAATACTTTTGTTGGAAAAATTATCATTTTAGTTCTTATGAAGAAATATCACTTCTTATTAAAACAATTATTACTTTTATTTTAAAAAAGTTCACTCTTTATTAAGAAAATATCATTTCTTATTAAAAACTATTAGTTCTCATTAAAACAAATATTGGTTTTAATTAAAAAAAAGTATAATTTCTTATTAAAATATACGTCTTATTAAAATAAATACAACTTATTATTTTAAAAAAAAGTATACTTTCTATTTAAAAATGTATCGTAATTATACTGAAAAGTATAACATAATTAATATTATTTACCAGAAAAATATTATAGTTATAAGTGTAAAGTATTATATTTTTGTGAGATTTTTGTATGTAAAACCTTTCGTGTAAAGAGAGGGGATGGATGAGAGAGAGAGGGAGAGAGAGAGAGAGAGAGAGAGGACCACAATATGAATGGGAAAGAGATGGGGGATTATGAATTTATGAGAGAATTGGATGTGAGTGAGAGAGGAGAAGAAAAGTAGATGAGGGTGAACCAGGAGAGAGGAGAGAGAGAAAGCGGGACTACATGAGGCTCCGTCTCATGGATTTAAATCCGTGAGATGATTTCATAAGAGACACCCCTTTTAATTTTAGCACAAGCGTGAGCACTTGGAAGGCAAGGTTGTGATAGGTTTTGGAAATTTCACAAATTTTTATTTCACAAAAATTTTGGAGGATGTGTTATTTTTGTAGAAGAAATGATTTTTTTAAAAGAAACGAGAAAAATAAATTATTTTTCTCTTTTTGTCTTTCACACTGCTCAATACTCAATTATACTATTTATTTCCCTATTCTCCTCATATTCGTATAAATAATTCCGGTAATTTCTTTAATTTATCATTATTTTTTATTAATTTTCTATTAATCTTAATAACAAAATATATAAAATGAGCTTCGTAACGCCTATTTCTCGTTCAGTTCTTTATTTTTTATTCAATTTTCTTGCACTATATTTTTACATGCAAATGCTTGTACCAATAAACCCTAATGGAATTGCCTCGAGAGAGATGAAAGAATGATAATGACTCACTGAGCCAACGCATAGAGGAACAAGAATGGTGGATTGACTCCAGACTCTTTTATCCCGTCTCTCAAAAGATATTTTTTCATATTTACCAAAATACCCCCACTCTACTGAGATGAATTTAGACATGGGGCTTCGTCTCACAAATTTAGACCCGTAAAATGATATCATATAAGTTTTTGTCATACGAAAATTCGTGGGATTTTACAAGAATCACCAGTGCACCACCACACACATAAGTACAAAGATGGGTCATCATTAGTTTTTGTCATATTTAATTGATCTTCCCAACTCCAAACTAATCAATAAACCCAATCAAGAATATAAGCAATGTGCATTTTGATCGGGGTGAAAATGACCTTATATATGGAGATGATATATATACATATATAAATGAGTTGTGAAATTTGCTTAATTTCCCATAGTTGATCACTTATAAATAGATTTCTAGTTTAACAAAGTTTAACTCATCATCTCATCATATATTTGTCGTGTACACCAGCATTTCACCTGTCACCAAATCATGCATCTAACCACTAGGCACTAGCATAAATAAATATTAAATAAATATTAACACAATGGCTCCGAATCAACTTTTATTTTTATTTCCTTGATGATAAAAGACCCATTTATACAATGAGGATCACATTATTAATTTCAAAACTTCCTAAAACCTAACAATGAACAGACTAGTTGAAAATACAATTAACCTGTTTTATTCCCCCACAAATAAAAAATAAAAGAAAAGAAAAAATATGTAGAGAAAAATGAATTAAGCAGACTGAGCAGGGGCGGTGCAGAGTGGTGGATTCTGTTTGCCAACAAAAGTGGGTTGGACATTGGAGCATATGTTGGTCACATTGGCTGCTACACTTCCTACGTATGAAACATCAATATCGGCTACTGTCACATCCTTACATGGATGACTCGCGCTGCAAGCTAGAATCACCACCTCTTTCGTATTCGACGTTCCTTTGATGTTCTTAATGTTCACGTTGCTAATCTGGATCTTAGACGGGTCCTATATATATATTTATGCAAAAAGAAGGGAGAATCAAAAATTAGTTAGAAATTTATAATCTTAATAATGGAGTAATATTTAATTAATTATATATTTATAATTACTTACTTTTTTGTCGCAGAGATTCCATGGACAGTATTCCTGGTCGATGATGACGGGATTGCTGACATTTTCCATGATTAGGTTTTCGAAATGCAAATCGGAGACCTTTAGAGTGGCCGGAGCAGATGGCCATGTCTTCACTCTTACGCCGTTTTGTGTTTGTTTGAATTTGCAGTCGATGACGGTTATTCCCGTAACATCTTTTTCCTCAGCACCCTTGCCAAGGCTTCCGATGCTGATGCCGTGGCCGGGCCCGCAAGTCACGTTTTGGATGTGATAGTCTTGGCTCTCATCCCCGATCGAGATGCAGTCGTCTCCGGTTTCTATGATCGAATCAATGACTTTGATCGACGTGGAACGCGCAATGTGGATTCCATCGGTGTTGATGCTTTCCCCGGGGGCCGATATATGGAAATTATGGAAGGTAACGTTGTGGCTAGATATACAATTGACTTGAAAGTTTTTGCTGTCCTTTACGGTAATGTCGTGGATTATGGTGTTGTTGATGAAATTCAAGCTCAGGTTCTGCACATTATATGTATATTTCAGTACTCAATTAAATAAATGATGATCGATAACAAATTAATAACTAATTTCTTACAATGGGAAGCTTGGCGCAATTTTTATTTGTGTTGCAATCGTTTGCCTTCCAGGCGTCTTGGCCCTTGCCGTCCAAAACTCCACCACCGTAAAGGGTGAAATAATTGACGTAATTGATAGTGATCCATTGACCATCTGGGTTGGGCATTCTCCTTGAATCAGAATAGGCTTCTAAAGTGCCTTGAACTTCAAGCTCAATAGGGGATTTGTTGGTTCCCCCCACCAACACAAACTTGACTTAGTGTCCATGTCCCCTGGTGGAATGAAAACTTTGCTACTCGTGTTTGCTGCAGTTGCGTCCTTCCAAGCACTCAGTAAAGCCTACATTAACATTTCGGAAACGTAAGACAATCTTCTCAAGATATTCTACGCCATTGACTGAACCGCAACTCATTCAGAAGAAGTAATAGTACTGGTTTTACCTGACTGATATCGGCCCCTCCTGGTGCTGCACCGTATTTTTCGATGTCGTATAGCACGGGCTCTTGTGCATATGCCAAAAATGGCACAAACAAAGAGAACCGCATTTGACGAGGACTTTTGCTACTTCCATGATTTTTTCTTTCTTTATTTTATACGTGCAGTTCAAAAGCGATGTGATATTTTCTGGACACACTCTGGTTATGAATTTATAGTACCGACGGGGGGAAACATCGAGTGCCACGGAATGTGTAATACCATCCGTACATTAACTATTTTCAAGGTCAGGAGGACTTCATAATTTTGTGGTCCAACCATGTTTTCCGAATCCTGACATCACAAAAATTAATTTTATGAATGGAAAAATTGATGTGTGAAGTAGAGTAGATGTATGAACATATGCCCCTAAAAACACTACTTGACTAGGCCATCCATTGTATGTATGTATGTATGTATGTATGCTTTCATAAGTAGTTAGTTATTTAGGCCAATTCCAAAGGGGACGCAAAGTAGTAGGTGTTTTTGTGATGTCTATTATGACTCCTGTCCCCCTAAAAAAAGTATATACATTACATGATATTCCAATATCAGATAAGACAGACAAACACCAAAAGATACTTTTTTTTATATCTAAAATTAGGTTGAAATTTTGCGGTCTTAAGCTTGCTTTCCGTTTGCTATATATGAATTAGTAACACTAATCAACAAGCCATTGACTTAACGCACAATATTACTTCTAGTATTAGAAAGAAAATAAAAAGAACACGTACATGCATAAAATAAGGAAAGATGAAAAGCATATGGATTTTGTTATGGCTGGTAATGGTGGCAGGAAACCGGGCTGCTGATTTTGATGTTAAGAAATATGGTGCCAAAGCTGACGGCAAGTCAGACGATAGCACGGTGAAAATTCTAACTATACACTCACATGGTTGAATTTCTCTTATTGAGTTAAAAAATTAAAAGCACGTTTTTCTTAAATTTCTTAGGCCATCGCAAATGCCTGGAAAGAGGCGTGCAAGTCAACCAGGCCGAGCAATGTTGTGATCCCGAAAGGAAACTATTTAGTTGGTCCAATAAAAATCCAGGGGCCCTGTCAAGCTCCAATTACGATTCGAGCTGATCAAGCACATTTCATGGCGCCGGCTGATGTCAGCAAGTTCAAATCTCAGAATGGTTGGTTCTCCTTCCAGAGTATAAATGGTTTCACCCTCTTAGGAGGAATTTTTGATGGCCAAGGACAAATTGCCTGGAAACAGAACGACTGTGCAAAAACAGGGAAATGTGGTTCCATGCCCATTGTATGTTTTCTGCCTTTTACTACTTTACACTCTACATATTGCCTATTAATTGCAACGCACAAAATATTCACACAACACCTAGTATTAGTTTTACTTAGAGCTGTCAAATGGGTCCGGCATGATCAAAATTCCATCTGGCCGCCATTTTTAGAGCTCAGTCCGACCCACGCCTATTTGGCCCGGTCCGTTTCCGGACTATGAAATTGCAGCCTAGTCTGGTCTTGTCATTGGACTGGGCTAGTTTTGACAACTCTGGTTTTACCGCAACCATATATGATCCAAATTATAGATGATGGTAATTTTCTTGATTTCTCTTGGCATTCAATTTGGAAAGTTACTTGACAAGCTGTATTTTTTTTCCCCCGAATTCGCAAACAGAATCTGAGTCTGAACAAGATCACAAATTCCATACTCCAGGATGTCACGTCCTTAGATAGCAAGCTATTCCACATGAACGTGTTGAATTGCAAAAATGTAACATTACAACACATCAAGATATCTGCTCCAGAAGAAAGCCTAAACACGGATGGGATACACATTGGGCGTTCGAATGGGATCAACGTTAGTGGTGCCGACATAAAAACTGGAGATGATTGTGTGTCTCTTGGTGATGGCAGCCAACAAGTGAACATTGAGAAAGTGAGTTGCGGGCCGGGCCATGGCATCGCCATCGGAAGCCTAGGCAGGTACAACAATGAAGAACCTGTGATTGGAATTACAGTGAGGAATTGCACAATAACAAATACTATGAATGGAGTGAGGGTGAAAACATGGCCTGCTTCTCCGTCAGCTGGTATAGCTCGTGACTTGCATTTTGAGAACATTGTCATGAACAATGTTAGCACCCCTGTTTTGATTGATCAAGAATATTGTCCTTACAATGAATGCGACAAACAGGTACCTATCGCAATTCATTTATTTTGTTTATTCAAAAAAATAATAATAACAAAGATTTCAAATGATATAAGCCCTTATTAAAACTATCATTTTCTTTATTTTTTATAAAGGTCCCATCGCGTGTTAAGATTAGCAATGTGAGCTTCAAAGATATTAGAGGAACATCAGCAAGCCAATTAGCAGTGCAGATTAAATGCAGCAAAGGGAATCCATGTGAAAATGTGGAGTTGAGTAATATTAATTTGGGGTACCATGGAAAAAATGGAAGCGCCACATCTGAATGTGCCAATGTGAAGCCAAAGCTGACAGGGCATCTATTCCCTCCAGCTTGTAAAGTATCCTCTACTTAGAACAATCTGACTACCCAAATCAGTTGGAAACTTAATTTGTATATGTAATGTAATAAATTAGGATAGAGAGGTTTTAGGTGCACCCCTTCATGCTTATGAGTATGATGAGTTGATTGGTGATAAATCCTGTCTAGTAATTTTGTTGTTCATTCTTCCATTTTTCTTTTTTTGCTGTACACACTTGTGAATTGTTTGTAAAAAATTAAAATAGTGCTCATATATGATATTGGATATATTTTACTTATTTCCCAATGGCTAGAATGCTAGTATGTTTCACTGTTGTATTTCACTGGAAAAATATATCTTCAAGAAGCAGGACACAAACTCAAACACAGTGCAAACCAAAAACAATGGCTATCCAATAATAACATATACTATACAAACAAGAAAATTACATGACATCTCAATACAATAATCTATCTAAACCCACAAAATGAATCACCACATAATAGTACAAAAATACAAAAATCATAAATATAGCAGCAATATGATCTGCCTCAACAAAATCAAAATCCCCATCTAGCAATAAACAAGAAGCTAATTAAGCGCCATATCCGTTGACTCCATTAGTGGTGCCTGTGTGTGTGTGCTTATCAGACTCAGAAGGCTCCCCTTTCCTCTTGAGCACAACATACCATGTAAATGATTCTAACAAAACAGCATTGACTCCCAAGGCTATCAGCACACCTATGTATGCTCTTTTCCATTTCTTCTCAGGGTCCAGGATATCGAATCCCTCGAATATGTTGACAATACTCAGGACTATTACCGTGTATCCGATCAAGTGGTGGTATATGTTCCAGTAAAATCTGTATTTGTGCTCCGGCTTTGGCCTCAAAAGCAGGGCAAATACCTGAAGTGTTGCCAGGGCAAAGAGGGAAATGCCGATGTTCCTGTGAGTGGTTTGCTCGACTCCAGGAGAATCACTGCCGAGCTTTAGGCCGGTGGCCCAGCCACCCACGCCCACGCTGTAGGCCGAAACTTGGCATGCCACGTGTAGGTAAAACCATGCCGGATTGGCTGCTTTGAACACCTTCAAATACCTTGCTGCCATTGCACCAAGAGGCATCAATATTCCCCAACTCACCACATTCAACACCCCATGAACCTGGAGACAAAAGTAAAGATTTTCCATCAGGTACAGAAACCAGAAATCAGAGAAGCACCTAAATAAATTATTGGGATAATTACAAAAACAACCCTTGAAATTTGGCCTAGTTACAAGAAAAACCCAATTAAGGTACTACCTGTTTGTATTTTCTTAACAATTACCACATATTGAGGGTACAATTTGTAAAACAGAAATAAATAATTTCGCAACATAACTGGATATTTTGAAATTTGACTAAACCTCAAGGGTGTATTTTTAATTAAAAAAATTTATAAGTAAATGTCTATAAACTCACATTTCTTCTTCGTTGTCTAGATCCTCCACTGGCGGCGCCGGTGTCTGAGGTCCTTCCGCTAGCAAAATCAATGGTGGCAAAGGACCCCAAATGATCTGGAGTGCTGGGGTGCTGTCGAGGCACGCCGCCGGAGAGGTCCCCGTGTTGCCAAACATTAGTAAAGCTCGTCGATCCCGGCGGAAGCTCAACGGTGGCGTATATAATCATCTGATTATTCCTGAATTCAGCGGCCATAGACGGAACCCTGAAGCTCAAAGGGCCCTCTTGCAGCCTGGTGTCGTAACCAGAAATGGGAGAGGTGTAAGGATGAGGAACCCCACTCGAATTGACGAAAGCAACCAAACACTGGGCGCCGATCATCCCCTTCCGCCGGGATTGAGTGACCAAAC
Organism: Rehmannia glutinosa; assembly: GCA_016081115.2. NCBI lineage: Eukaryota > Viridiplantae > Streptophyta > Magnoliopsida > Lamiales > Orobanchaceae > Rehmannia > Rehmannia glutinosa. The sequence goes on from CM071929.1 coordinate 18,618,891, forward strand.
AACCCAGTTGGAGGTGGTGACTCCGGTGTGCCTGTAAGCTATATCAACTGTGTGGTTGGATTGGTGGTAGTTCCAGTGAAGGAAAGAGCTTAGGGCAGGGAGACTGTTGCAAGCGGTGTAAAGGTTGTTGTTGGTGAAGGTGTAGTCCGAACAGCTCTGTGCATAAGATGTAGCAAAGAGACAAATGATGGAGAAACATGACAACAGGACAGTTTTGTGTAACATGCCCATTTTAATTTGGTGGTTGTATCTAGGGATTTGGAAAATTTGAATTTTCAGAAATTTGGGGTTTTGTTCCAGATGATAAAATTAGATTTGCACTGTTCCCACTCTGTATTGGTGGCGGTGGTGGAGGTAAGAGCTGGATCAGCAAATCTGTGTTCGATTAATGATTTGAAAGAATTAAGGGATGGACTTTTATAGATAGTCCAGATGCAATACAATAATCTGAACCCAAAAGAGGGGAAGAAAAGTAGGCGTTTTAGAATTGTGGGTGAAGAATTGGGGATGCTCCTTGACTGCTTCTACGTGTGTGTGTGTTTGTGTGTGTGAACGGATGTTGAAGAGAGATTGACAATGGAAGCAGCCTGGAAAGTCCATGCTTTTCGTTTTTGCATGTATTTATTATTTAATTATTCATTTTCCATTCAAACGTCAATTAGACTATTATTATATATATTAAATAATCCATTTTCCTATTTTTCTTTCTTTGAAATAGTATCGGGGGCTGATTGGTCCAGGTCCCCCAACCACTCCCTTGTCTTGAGACTTTGTCTCTTTTTAACTTTATTGGAAATACTCAAAAGTTAATTTGATGACTACGCAAACAGAATGATAGTCTTGGTCGTAAAGGGAAGCTCACAACATTTAAATAATTGCTTTAAAATAACGATAGATTTGTTTCTTTAATAAGTGTATGTATTGTGAAGAAACAGTAAAAGAAATGGGTGATGTTAACACACAGGAATTGTTCATACTTAATACTCTGCCCTTATGCTATACGTACATCAATGCATTGCCGTCCATAACCAAAGATACATTCAACTTCAAACCAAAGGCTTTGACTCACTAAACAAACCTCAACAACTAATGTTTGAATTACACCAACTATATATGTGATTATTTTTTTGTCCGAATTATCTATGTTATGACATATCATTGGACAAAAAGAATAAAAAAAAATGGTAACAATTGCTTTCTTTCAAGTCCCAACATGACTTTTTCCCCCTCAACATCTATATTCTTATTATGCATTTTCTCTCTTTTCATCATAACTCATGACTTAACTTATTTTGGCACTTTAAAACAATTACATCATGGAATGGGAACAGCCCCGTGTTTATCCTCGTCCACCTAATTATGTAATTAGATGGACATATATGTATATATATCACATGATTTAGGGTTTGGGGGAACACTACATATCTTATACGTACTAATAAGTATTAATATCCATTTATTAAAATTACAAATACTATTTTGTGCTATTTTTAGAGTTATTGTGGTGGATTTCCTCCCGAATCCAATCCTCCCATGACCCATCCAAATGCAATCTAAAATAATTGATTTACTTACCTTCAGCTAAACCAATTTAAGGTAAAAAGAAAAAAAAAATCCAACATAAAATTATCATAGTTTTGTGCTTTCGTGTGATGATGGCCCGTGAAAGTCTTGCGAGTGGTGTAAATAAAATATTTCCAAACGTCTGGGCCTATTCTAATTTCTAGTCTTCTAGAGGAGTACTAAATAGAAGATAGCAAAACATATACCATATTTAGCAAATAGCAATTATATTTTGTTGGCAATAACTATTTATATTATTAAAATCACATTTTAATAAATACGCACCTTAAATAATTCAAGACATTATATTTACGCCCTTTATTGCCCCACATAATTATATTCACCTTCATCCAAATTATATTATATTTACACCCTTCATGCATGCGAATCCAGTTGTGAGATGCCTTCCTCAACAACAATACAACGCATTCAAACAATCTAATGTCGGAAAATATAGATTCGAAGATGCCACCATAAAAAATATTTAAGTTCATTAACGAAAAAAGGTGACTGTACGATAAGTTCACAATGAAGAGGAATAAGTTGGTAATTGCTTAAAATAATAGGGACGACAGTGTAATTAATTCAAGTATAAATGTGAAAAGTCCACCGGGCCAACCCACCATGCTTCATCTATACCATATTTAGCAAATAGCAATTATATTTTGTTGGCAATAACGGATTTTTCGTTTATTTAGTTAAAAAATAAACGAATAAATTTTAATCGTTAAATAAACGCAAGAGCTTGAACAATCCATAGTTCATTAATTACGTGAACAAGTTTATTAGTGTTCGTTTATAAATGTTCATGAACTTCGTTTAGTGTTTGTTTAGAATTGTTTGAACAAGCTCTCATGCATGCTAATAGTTGCTCGATTATTATTCAATTAATAATAAATAATGTTATTTAATTTAAAAATATTTAATTTAAATATTGATATTTGTTTGTTTGTTTGTTTGTTAAAAAATATTTGATTGTTCATTAACGTTTATGAACACAAATTTGAATATGAACATGTTACGAACAGAACTCAAATATGACGAGGAAACATGTTGGAACAAATTCGAGCATAACAAAAATTAAATGAATGAACACGAACACAAACTTAACAACCCAAAAGCTCGAACAGACCAAAAATAAACAAACATTTGCAAACAACGCCCACCGGCCAACCGGATCACCTGGCTTCATCCAAGTATTCATTATTTGTCAGGGCCCAGGCTGCCCGCTTTCCCGCAGGCTTCATTCATATACGTATCCATAACGAAAATGTACTCCAACGTAGACTACACTTTCTTTCCTTCACAATAATAATTATAATTAAATAAAAAAAAGTACATAATAGTACTTTGTACTATCAATAAAAATAGAAAAAGGGAACGAAAAAGAATTGAAAAAAATGAGGATGCAACTTTCTAGAACAGCGTGTTGACTAATTCAGTTTCCAGATACCAAATCAAAGGAGGATTAGTTTTCCATGCTATCTAAGCATATTGCAAGTTGGAAAAAATAGAGTCTGGATGTTCTTAGTCAGATGTTAGGTAGGAAAAAATAGAGTTGGAAAAGAAACGGCAATTCATGTGATGTGAGAAGCATCAACCGTCAAACACACAAGTAAGATGCCTACCAAAATACATCTTTTGTTTTCCATGACTAATTCCCAGCTTAACTAATTAATTTCCTTCTAAAATGGTGAACAACCACAAACCTATTTCACTCCATTCATCACTAAACACCCGCTCATCCCCAATTTTCCTGCATATAAACCCAAAATACATGAACAATCAATCCTTGTCCTGCTTTGCTGATACATTGAAGATTTTACAGATATCACTAACCTAGATTCTTGCCAGGCAAAAGTTTGGCGCTTCACTTAATCCAAAAATCGCCCACTAATTTCACCTAGGAAGATTATAATTATCTCAAAAGAATATATAAGTTAAAAAACACCCCATGGCTTCAGTTTTTATAGTCAATCTCATATTCAACATTCTTGTTTCTGTATCTGTCATTTCCTCTGCTCTAACTTGCTCCGATAAAATTTTCTCACCTGACAGATTATTTAGTTCCTGCACTGACCTTCCTTATTTAGAAGCTCATCTTCACTGGAATTACATTCCATCCCTCAGGAAAGTCTCAATTGCATACAGGGCAACACAAATTCCAGAGGGATGGATTGCCTGGGGAATCAACCCCACAGGCATAGGCATGGTTGGATCACAAGCTTTGGTTGCTTTTCGTAATGCCAATGGCACCATGACAGCTTATCCAACGTCAATAACCAGCTACAACCCCGCAATGCTACCAGCACTACTCAGTTTCCAGGTTTCAAATATCTCAGCAGAATACAATAACAATGAGATGATAATATATGCTATAGTTGGGCCACTAGAAAATGGAACCATCGTCAATCACACATGGCAATCTGGGAGTTCAGTTTCAAGCAACATTCCTCAGATTCATTCAACATCATCTCCACATCTTCAATCAATGGGGAAAATAGACTTCCAGTCAGCCTAATAAAGCAATCAATTGAAGTGAACCACGCATTTGATGGAATGTAAAACTTGTACTTGAATAGTTGATACGATGATTGACGGCATATAACACCTTAAACCTTCTTGACTTGTAATTGGAGAGCAAATTTCTCAAAAATCGCACTGTAAGTTCTATATGTGATATGCTCAACTTTACCATATCAATAGTTTGCATTTTCATGCTACAAAAAAGGTTCAAAACAAAATTGACTAGAAGTTCCAAAGTCAAGAGGAAGGATGCAATGCAACTGTTTAGACATATACTAGCAAAGGACAAGTTTCCCTCAAGCAATATAATGGGAGCACTGCATAAAAAATGAAAATAATATAGAACTAATGCATGCAACTATTGAGTCATATCAATTCCTCGAGTTATATAATATTAAGCATAAATAAGGAAAAGTAGATTGATTTTCACGGCAAATTTCGCAAGCCAGAAGAATTAGTCTAAGAATCTAAACCTATACTTAGTACAAGCAATGAATGACCTGAATTGTCATGAATGAGTTACAACATTGCTTATTAATTGATGCAGCTCCTCACTCTTGGATTCTGTTATTGGTAATTCCAGTGTAATCTGCGACAGAGCAAGCATACATGATCAGAACTAAGTCCCCCTCCTTACAATGATAAATTCATTTTGAGAATATATTAACCCAGCGAATTTGTGTTTTGGAAACATCTAACAAAACATAATGAAAACAGTCATAATTATTACACCGTTGGAGTTAAGATGCCAAAAAATGATGTGCTCACCTCTTTGAAGATCTCACTGCAAGAAGTCTCCTTGAACCCCTGGAAGAAAGTGTAAGGTGTTTAGTAAATGTATCATTTGGGCATCAATATATCGGTAACTTTTCATATAAGCCTGTAGATAAGATAACAAAAGAATCTCCCTCCTGCGCATACTGTGAACAACATTATCTCTAAATGCCTGTTTGCTCGGTCATGTAAGCCTGAGTGAATCTGTGTGTACATCTGTGTTGAGCATCAGAGAGAGAGAGAGAGAGAGAATGAGAGACCCACCAATTTCTTGAATAGGTTAAGAGAAGCCTCATTTGATTCACCAATTTTTGCACGAAAAATGTGGATGCCAAAATTCTTGACTGCAAATGCCATCATGAGCTGAATTGACTCTTTTGCAAGTCCTTTGCCACGACTGTAACAAAAGAATATTAGAAAAGAAACTTGAGTAAAATGTCGAATGATTATAGAAGTCACCCAATCTAAGCTAAGTTAATCTACTGCACTTACCCGGTTATCCCTACACTATCCAGACCAGAAAAAAAGATTCAGTAAAAAGTTTCCAATCCATCAAATCAGAGTTATTCCAATTAAGAATTGATCCACTGGTTATACTGCAGACTGTGGATCACTACAAATAAGGAGATTAAATCAAAGCCAATTAAGGATTCTCAATTAGTGAAAATAACATATTTACTTTCCTAGAAATGCTGTTAATTCCTTCTTGTTCCCAGCATTTCTCCCCAGCTAATGAAATTTTTCTCTAGTAGTAATGATAAAACAGACCAATGCCATACATAGCTGAGAAGCTCTGAAAATTGGAGCATATAATGAATCAAGAACTACTCAGGATATATACACTAATATCTAGAGAAAATCACGTCTTCCTAGTTACTCTTATAAGAACTTTTTTCTGTTACTACAACAGACCTGGAACATAAAAATAAGATAGTGAAAAACAACTTAATAAAATAAAATAAGTGAGATGACATATAAATTGATCAGAATGTCAAAACGTAGATACCTTTTTTGTTCAGCAATCATTATTTCTACCTCTGCCATTTGAGGATCATCCAGGTCATTCATAAATATATTTACATCACCAACCATGGCTGAAAAGAAGAAGTTCAAAAAGTAAGCATGCCACACTATGCATAACACAATATTTATATTCCTGTGAAGATTTAGGTTATGTATGGAATTGTTTTCAAATCCAATTTTCCAATTTCCAACTATTCCAGAAAATGAATTTATGTTTGTTTAAGAAATTTTCAATAGAAATAAAGTCATTTCCATTTTTCATCTTTTATGGAAAGATTCTTTTGAAAATACAACCAAACAAGTTTTCACCACAATCACGCAAATCTATGTCAAAAATACACTACAATCACGCAAATCCATGTCAAAAATACTATAAACAAACATATTTTCATTTCTAAACAGAAATTCAGACAACAAACCAAACATATTCTCAATTCTCACACGAAAACCAATAAAGTTTGAAAATTCATTTTCCAACACTAGAAATTGGAAATTGGACCTGGAAACACATCCATACATCCCCTTAAACTCTTAACTTTCAGTGCAAAAATAAATTCCTTTCTGTCCCCTATACAATGAAATGTGCCCTTGTTTAGTAAAATTTACTGACCACAGGTCACTGACAAACTATTATCTCTAAAAGAAAAAAACAACTCTGTTAGCGATATTGAAGCTCTTTCTTCATTACTTATCATGAACAGGCATCATTTGGCGAGATAAGAAAAAACCGCTGCATTCTTCCATTCAATATAATAAACTGTGTATCCAATATATATGAACCACGTTAGAGGAGAAAAAAGAAGATAGCATGAGGCAGAGTGCCTGAGCAGGAGTCTTAAAGTACAACACATGGTAATATGGTATGCCACCTATTTTAACTCACTCAAGAAGAGTTCATCTTGTCACTCAAGCACTAAACAGTTGGTTTTTACTAAATTAAAGAGCATATACAAGATAATGACCTTCAGGATGGGCTTCTCCATGAATGAAGTCTCCAACCACTAATTCTCTGTCCAGCACTATAAAGGTCTGCTCTGCAAAACAGGACCCAAAAACCATAATCATCTTTTTGAATTGTTGTTCAACAACTTTTTCATGAAAACTTAAATAGCAGAGAATTTGGTAGTCATGCAACAAAATGAATCGTTTATGCAACTAAAGGGTGAAGTTTAATACATACTAAGGGGATCTTGAATCCAGGAAAGTTGCATCTCGTATTCTTGATCGAGAGTGAGAGGCTCGGATGCAGTGGCTTGAAGGATGGCTGGGTCTTGCATCCAGGTATGGTACTTGGGCACATGCTCTTTCATGTATGGGACTAGTATCACCTTTTCTCCTTCCAGGCTCGTCTTCATTCCTTTGGTATATCCTGTACTGGAGAATAACAATGCAATTTCAGCAACGATCAGGCGAATTTCACTAAAATTCTTCAAAATGGTGTATCATGTAAAATATTGGATTATTCTTAAAGGTTCGTTCAGACTTCAGACAAACGGGCCAGAAAAAAATCATTTTGCTAGTTCAGATGATAAGGCTCTCCTTGTATTGATTGAAAGGATTTTCAACTCAAGAAAAAGCTCGAATAGCTCAAAAGCAGAGGTATAGTTTGAGTGAGGCATGAGATCAAGCATTTGATGTGCAATCGGCAAAGTAAACTATTAACTACAACGCAGAAAAAAATCAAAACATATTTTTCCACAAAATAGACATCAAAAAGGGAAATAAAATATGTACTTGTCTTGTTTATGTCTGTTATTATGATTGTATTACCTTGAGTAGCGGCAATTTAGCGAGAGACACACAGAGTCACGGACAGCCTGTGGTGGTTTTTGGCTTTGTGATCAAGCGAGCAATAGCGTTTTCACTTTGAAATTATTGAAAAATAAATGTATAATAGCGTTTTGTACATGTGATTTTCCTAATTAATTGATGAATAAGGTTAACGGGAGTCAGAATTAAAAAGGTCAGATTGTTAAGCGATTGGAGGGGGGACCTGGGATTTATAATCAATTGAGTTCATGATTATTTCATGGGCCCAAACCCATATAATGGGCTTACAAACCAGCAAAAACAGTAGTTTGGGCTTTATTGTAAGCCTTGTCATGGCAATTCAAGAAGTCAAACAAGGCCTGATGGCAAAAGGATTGAATAGATTTATATTAATCAACCATCTTGAATTTTTTTTTAAAAAAAATCTGATCTAATTATACTGATTAATACCAAAATCAATATATGTATATATTATTACAAAAATGGTTGAGTGATTTTTTTAAAAGGATGGTTGAGTGATTTTCATTAATAATATGAATTACTAAAAAAAAAAAATCAAGATCAAATTTGTGTGGAGGAGAAACGTGCTTGTACATTTTGGTTCAACTTGTAGCATTACGATTTTTGGACATTTAATTGGAAAAAACTTGTGCAATCTTATAAAAGTGGAATTATAGTTCAAAATTTCAAATACAGATAAGATTGTTTAAAAGCAGTCACTCTCATTAAAATTTTAAATTATTATGCATCCGATTGAGGGCGCGGGCGAGTTGTACGCTGTACACTTCAACCTTCTTCATCACTCCACCACCTATTTTAATTTTCCCTCCAAAAAACATAAAATAATTACTATTATTTTTGTTTTCAAATTAAAGCACACAATCATCTCTATATTTTTCACTATAAATTCACAGCACTCGATTCCCCACTCCCACCAACCACTCCTCCACCATCCATCAGCCGCTCCCCAATTCCAATTCGCTTAATCATGTCTCCTCCTCCTTCCCATGGCGTTGATCTGGGTGTGGCGCAATCTCATCGCCGCCCCGGCGAGGTCCATGTCATCGTTGGCCCCATGTTCGCCGGCAAAACCACCGCCCTCCTCCGCCGTGTTATGGCAGAAGCTGATACCGGCAGGTCTTTCTCCACCTCACCCTCTTTAATTTTACTAAATCTTCTGATTAATCTAGTGGCGCGTCTTTTTCTCTTTTGTATTCGTTTCCCTTCATTATTTTCTAATTTCTAAAATAGGAAAACTGCAAAGATCTTTTTTTTTTTTTTTTTTTTTTTTTTTGTTCGAATTTAAAACTTGTGGGCTGACCTGATACTAGTAGTAGCCCATCAATTGCTGCATTAGAGTAAGGCATAATTTGCTTTGACTTCTTCCATTATTAGTATGCAATTCTAATTAACTGGGATTGTGGTGGTGGATGTGGATCGATTGTAGAACTGTGGCGATGATAAAGTCGAGCAAAGATAATCGGTATGCAGCGGATGCAGTGGTGACGCATGACGGATCCAAATTCCCTTGTTGGGCATTGCCAGATCTCTTGTCTTTTAAGAACAAATTTGGTGCCGATGCCTATCACAAAGTATATCCTTTTACCCTTCTATTTCCATCTGAAATTTTTTTTGGTCCATTCTTATTCCCTCTACTATGTTTCCCAATTATTGTGAACTACGAATGCAATTATTGTTAACTGTTAATGCGGAATTGTAGGCTAGTTGATAAATGTTCCAGCTGTTAAATCCTTATAATGTGCTTTATTTATAGGAAAGAAGCTGAGTTGATATCACTTACACGTGTGAATTTTCTTTTTTTGAAGAAAAGTTTTGAGATTTGGATTTGAAAATGGCCGTTTATTCTGAAATAAGGGACCATTGTTTGGCCAGAATATTTAAGAAATCTATATTTATTGCATTGGAGTGGGAATCAAGGAATTTGTGTGCTAGTTTCATACGAATTTTGTGAATGGAAAGTTGACTTTAGTTTCTTGAGTCTTAGTTCAATAGAGTGAGCAGTGGAGTGTTGGCTCACCTTGAGGGGAAAAACGAATGCATAATCACCACTAGGTTTCACTTTGGGAGTTATTGAAAGAGATAAGGGCAGAATGCATTACAAATCTAAATTTCAAGCTTCTATCTTTTGTTTGAAGAGTTATCTCAAGGAGCAAATATAGGTCAAACCTTTCAAAGTTTGTCTTGGTATGATTTCTGATCATGTGTTATAGACCTTCCATAACTATGATGTAAACATGTATCTAAGTTTAGATGTTTTATGTAACAATTCACTAATTAGTGTAATTGTGGGCAGTTGGATGTGATTGGCATTGATGAGGCTCAATTCTTTGGTGACCTTTATGATTTTTGTTGTGAGGCAGCTGATCTTGATGGGAAAACTGTAGTGGTTGCTGGCCTTGACGGTGATTACTTAAGGCGAGTATTGAACTGAAAAACTGAAATTGCTTCCTTAAAGTGGCTGTATCTAGGCGGGTGGATAGATACAATTCAAAAGCATAATTATCTTTTTTTATTTTTTTCTGATTAAAATCATGTCAGTCATTAACACCAAAATTAAATGCATGCATCTTGCTCACAGGAGGAGTTTTGGATCGGTGCTAAATGTCATTCCACTTGCTGATACTGTAACAAAATTGACAGCCCGGTGTGAGCTATGTGGGAAGCGTGCTTTCTTCACTCTGAGGAAGACGAATGAGATGCAAACGGAGCTGATAGGAGGTGCTGATGTTTACATGCCTGTTTGTCGCCAACACTATACCAATGGGCAAGGTGTTAGAATGGATGCTGCAAGACGTGGTTTTGAAACTCCTACAGTTCAGAATGACCTGATTTTTGAAACAGCTGCCACGGTTTAGAATGCATTTGGCCTGTATGCATCAGACAACTTGGCATTGCTGTTTTTTTATTGTTAAGTTTTATCCATGGCTGTGTAGCTCCTCTGTTACTTGTGTATAGTTTTATTGTGTTACATTCAGATACTTATCATATGTGAAATGAACAGATGCTGTTCATGATGAGCTTAAGATATTTATTGGTGCCTACTGGCTGACCTTTTGTTAGCTCCAAGATATATGAGAATGAATGCTGTGTGATTTGGTTAACTACAACAAATTTTTAGGTCAAGAGGCACTCGTGTAGTTATCATGCGTATATGATGATGCCATATATGTACACATGGTATTTACGCAATTCATAGAAGTATATGATGAAACACTAAATAGAATACATAATTTCAATTGTGTAGTTGGACAACTGTCGTGAAATTAAGTTTGCAGATCACTCGTTGTTGCAAAGAGTTATGCAAATTAGTATTTATGAACAAATTTATTGAAGTTTCTTGAATTGAGTGGTTGGGAAAAATATTAATTTCAACACGCACAAACATTTTTAAATTTGAACTATAAAATAAACAGTTATCACTCAACGTATGTCAATAAATAATTGTTATATATAAATATTTTCAATGCCCACATTTCAAGTGAAATTCAAACGTAAAGGCCTCAAATTTTACCCACCTATTTTTGGCCTAGGTGGTCACAAACGACAAACTCAGAGACAACTTTTGGTGGACTGGATTTACTTGAGCATTTATTCAGCAAAATTAATTAGGTAGAGGATGTAAAATCAAAATTCCCCACCCCCTTAAGAAAACATTGAAAGGCTCTTTGAGCCCCACTAAATAGTAATAACACAACACCTAAGCACTACTTTAAAATACAAAAGTTTGAATGACTAAAAATCTTTTGTCATTATTAAATCAATAAAAATAAATATTTTATCTTTGTTTAAAATTAATATTTTAAAATAAAATTTACATATCAAAAATTAAAATTTGAAAAATTTTGAGGGGCTTAGGGCGCCCCAGCCGAACCAAATAAAAATCAAGTTTGAATTTTATACTTCCCTTGTCATTATTCAAAATCTACAGCTTGAAAAATTGAATCTTTGTTTAAATTCAATATCTATACAAATTTGATAAATCATTGAATATAAAATATTAACATTTATATTAAAATTTTATGCATTACTCAAGAAAAAAAAATCTTTGCCATAAACCAAGTTTATAAACATAATCAAAATCATCAAAAATAACCATCCACAATTGTGCAATCACTAAATTATAAAAATATGAACCTTAGCATTGTGAGATGCTCTAGTGAATAATCAAGAGCCAAAAATAACCATTAGATTAGTGCACTCATAAATTATAAAATGGGAAAATTTCAAACCATGAAAATAAATTTAAAAATAATAATGGATGAATAAATAAAAATAAATAATTTTGATTATTTAATTAGGGTTATTTAGTTTAATTATTGGTGGTTTAAGAAACAACGTTAATTAAACCCAAAAATAAAAAACCTAAGTTTAATCTTAAAAACCCAAATTAAAAATAAACTAAAAAGCAAAATAAACCCTAAAAATTAAATTAGTTGCTAAGAAAAATTATAAAATGGGAAAACTTTAAATTATTGTGTTTGTCGGTTTTAAGTGGGCGGGAGATTGAGGAGAAGTTCTTGTTTTATTTTATAAAATTAATAATATCGATTATTGCTTTTTATTTCAAATGGAATTTTGGATGGTGCTACTTGCTAGTCCATTGGGCTGAATTGAAAATCAGTCGGACCCAAAAATTCCATTGGGCGTTATTTTTTGAGTCAATCAGGCGATGTATCAGTCCGACTGGATCGTCCTGGTTTTTTCGAGCCAAATGGGTTAGGACTTAGGCAAATTACAAATATGGCCGTCTCTTTTGAGTCTGTAAAATTGCAATCCAACCTGTCCTTTTTATCGGGGCGGAGCATCCGGCGGGTCTAGTTTTGTTAGGTCCGTCAGAGACGCATGAGTAAGTTAATCTAGTAAAGAAAATAGATGTGCTTCACCAAGCCAAGCACTGAGTAGTATAAATAAATACTTGTAAAGAAAAGTTCACAAGATCTTGTCTTTTTTTTTTTTTTTTTCCAACACAAGATCTTGTCGAAGGTGAGAAAAAGAGAGAGCAACACGAATATGGAGCAGATAGTGCACAAGAAGTTGAAGGTCAATGGCATAAACATGCACGTAGCGGAGCTAGGCCAAGGCCCCAAGGCCGTCCTCTTCCTCCACGGCTTCCCGGAGCTCTGGTACTCGTGGCGCCACCAGATGCTTCACCTCTCCGCCAAGGGCTACCGCACCATCGCCCCCGACCTCCGTGGCTACGGCGACTCCGACGCTCCGCCTTCCCCCACCAGCTACACTGTGCTCCACATCGTCGGAGATCTGGTGGCGCTTTTGGATGCTCTGGGGTTGGAGCAGGTGTTTCTGGTGGGCCACGATTGGGGCGCAATCGTTGCCTGGTGGTTTTGTTTGCTGAGGCCTGATAGAATCCGAGCTGCGGTTAACGGCAGCGTGGCTTTTCAGCCTAGAAATCCCTTCGTCAAAACCATCCAGGGTTACAGAGACCTGCTTGGTGACGGCTTCTATATGTGTAGATTCCAGGTAATTAATTTGTTTTCATTTTTCAATTTCATCAATCATCAGTAATCACCACGTAATTATATGTCTTTTTTTTTTTTGAGTAAAGTAATTATATGTCTTCGGTGTTCAATTAGCTGTTGTTTTCTCTTGATCGAAGCAGTCTTTGTTGACAGAAATTCGTATTCGTCCAAAAGTTAGGGCAAAGAGAATGAGAAAATTAGCAAAAGCATAAAGGGGTTTCAACTTAATTACCATGTGTACCTAATTGGCGTGTATCTAAATGATCTAAACTGGGCCCAGTAATCTTGATCAGAAAGACAATAACAGTTGATCAGTAAATGAACTACTTTGTCAAGTTGTGTGCTTACCAATATATATGGTGCTCGATATGAATATTCTTGGTTTCACCTTTTGACAAGTATAAATGTAACAGTTATTTTTGTTGTAAATTTAACTTGGCTAAATGAAATTGAATTGTAGTAGAATTCTATTATATAGATATATGTTTGTGGGTGTATGGTTTAGGAACCAGGAAAAGCAGAAGCAGCATTTGCATCCACAGACACCGCAACTGTAATAAGAACATTTCTCTGTACCCGGGATCCAAAAGCAGCAGTTATGCCCGAAGAAATAGGTTTGGATTTGCTGTTCAAGGCTCCTGTATCATTGCCCTCATGGCTCACCGAGGAAGACATTAATTATTATGCCTCTAAATTCGACAAAACTGGCTTCACTGGGGGATTGAATTACTACCGAGCCATGGATTTGTAAGTTTGCATTCCAATTAATTAAAGCTCTTTCTGGATTTATATTTCTAATGCTACATATGCTAGCTCCATACTTGTATCCTACATGAAATTCATTCACTGACTTGAAAATCCATTATAATTGGCAAGAAACCTTGATGATATATATACTTGCAAAAATTGTCAAGATATTTTATATATAGTAGTCCGTAGTTGATAAGTTATTGTTGTCTGTAGGAGTTGGGAGCTGACGGCTCCGTGGACAGGATCACAAATAAAAGTGCCTGTTAAGTTCCTGATTGGTGATATGGACTTGGTGTACCATTTTCCTGGTGTCAAGGAATTCATAGAGACGGGTGGTCTCAAGAAGTATGTTCCTCTTCTGGAAGAAGTTGTAGTGATGGAAGGAGTTGGCCACTTTCTCAACCAAGAAAAGTCTGAGGAATTTAGTCAACACATATTCGACTTCATCAACAAATTCTAATCCTACACTTCATAGTACCACTGGTTCTTATCATGTTTGAATAAACGAAAGAGGTTGAAAACAATCCATTTCAATAATTATTATGATATCTATGTAAGATATTTCCAGTTTGTTGGTGTGAAGTGCTTTTATTTTTAGTCTTAAATGATTTATCTGAGAAACAGATATCGGGATCATAATTGATCGATGATTAATACATGAATTAGTTTCTCCATCAGCCATATTAGTAGCATTTCCGGTTTTGGATTTTGGATTTGCATATTTAAATGAGCCTTAGACTTCTCTGAAAGTTTGTTGACTGTTTAATTGCTGAAAAAAGAGTGCTTGGACTATTTAGAACTGTTTCAACGAGTAGTCACATAATTTCTATGTATAAATTGGAAATGATGTGTCCAAATCAATTCAATCAGTCACATAATATTTTCTATATTTATACAAAACACATATCATTAAGCAGCCTATTCATTCTTATAGAAAATCAGTTAATTGATTGCAAGCCTACAACCAGCAACATATACAGAGCCAATGTGTATTCAAACATCATTGTCATCTGTGTCAATGACAACATCAGCAAGAAATGGATCCTTGAGAAGGTCAGCAGCTGAGGGTCTCAGTCGTGGCTGCCCAACGCAACGGTCTATGAAAGCCTTTAGCTCTGGATCCCTCACTTTGTCCATGGCTCGAGGCATCACTCCATTCGTCACCTTCTTGTATATCTTCACAAGGCTGTCACATTCGCTGTACGGTATCTCACACGTTGCCATTTCGAGCAAACACATTCCAAATGAGTATATGTCCACTAGTTCTGTGTAGTTCTCCTCATACAGCTCCGGTGCCATGTACTCGGGCGTTCCAAGTAAAGAATGTGCTGCGTGGCTCTTTCCTACAACTGTTGCCAGCCCCAGATCACCGATCTTCACCTGCAAATAGATGCAAGTAGGTAATTGTGAATAGGGATATTTACAAAAACCTCCCTAAGGTTCGGTCTAATTACAAAAAACTCCAGAAGTTTTGGAAAATTACAAACAAAAAAATCCTTGAGGTTTGATCCCATCTTATATTTTCCCCTTTTATAAGCAAAAAAAAAATATTTAAAATACGCCCAGATGTTTATAGAAATATTACAATTACCCCCTTAAGTTTAAGACATAATTAAACCTGGGGGGCTTTTCGTAATTTTGAAATATTTCGTAATTATCCCTTATTAATAGGGACAGTTACAAAAACTACTCCGTGATGTACACCTAATATCTGATTATCTTCCAAAATTATAAATAACCTCTTAAGATATTAATACAAGCATCCCAATAAGGTTTGTATTTTCTTAACAAATACCCCCATCGAGGGTGCAATGTGTTAAATAGAAACAAATCTGAAGGACATGATGAATACTACCTTGCCGATGTTGCCATTAATGAAAATGTTGCTGCAATTCAAATCTCTATGAATGATGCAGGGCTCATGAGTGTGTAGATAATCTAAGCCCCTGAGAATCTGAAGGGCCCACTTCTTGAGAGCCTGAAGGGAGACATGCCGATGCTTTTTCCGGTAGTCCCTGAGATTGCCAGAGGCACAAGCCTCTGTGATGAAATTGAAGGTATTGTGCTCCACATCTTTCCAGAAGTGGTACATAACTATGATGTTGTCATTCTTCAGAGTCTTGAGCAGCTCTATTTCAGAACGAAGCCTAAGAATGACAGATGGATCGCTGCTGAAATTCCTGAGACGGACTTGGTTCCAGGCGACATCCGTGCCTTCCCGTTGGTCGAACGCACGATAAACTTTTTTAACAGCTCCGCTCCCTAACAGGTCAGAGTAACGTCCAAATCGGCCTGATGGATCGACCTCCACAAAGGGTTCTGTGTCTTGATCATCAGCTGCATTATTTGTACTGTTTGATGGAGGCATCTCTAAATTCAAGTCCAATATATATAATTGGCGCCTTCACACGATAAAACAAAATTTAATGTCATCTAAACATACATTGACTATATATCAATTGAGAAATTTTTCAAAGGCAAGCAAGAAAGATTTAACGGACAAAAACACTTAAGAGAGAAAATAAAAAATATGTCAGGAATTGCGAAATTACACATTAGGAGTTGACATCAAAGAAAACAACACAAGTTAAAAACGAATATTGTACCAAGAAATTAACAATGGACAATCATTCAACAGAACATTAATTTCAAAGTTTACTGTAATTAATGGGGGAAAAAATAAAAAGAAAGCCGATGATCCCATAAATAATTAAAGCGACAGGGCAAATGGAATATGTAAATACATAATTACCTGTAATCTCTTTCAATATGAATAAACAAGACGATGAAAACTAGGGACGGTGGGATGAGATTGGAATTGCAGAGTATTGGTGAAGAAGTGGAAAGGAAGCATGAAGAGAGAAAGAAAAAAGAAACGTAAGAATGTAGCCTGTTATATATAATACAAGTCATAGATCTAAGGGGGTTTATCGTTTACGTTTGACTAGGCCGATTTTAGTGGTTTTGCTTGATAAGGATTTTTGGAGAAGTAGTGTCCTGTACGATTTGGGTTTTGTTTGCATATTCTCAATTCAATCCACCAAATAAATATTGTTTGAGGCGACGCTAAACACCAATTAATTACTCATATGTTTGTTACAACTTACATTATTAGAAATATTAATTGAACATATACGCCTTTCTTTTGGGTTATATAATATGAACTATATGCAAATTATATGTTACGGCCGATTTATTGAGCAATAAGATAATACTTGGTTACGTCAAAAATTAAAAGGTGCCAATATTGGATAAAATTAATTCATCTTAAAGATTTAATTAGTTTTCCAGAGTGCTATTTTAACATTCCAGGATGGCTCTAATGGTACATTGATCACGTACACCCAATAATAGTGTATTTTCATATAGTTGTGCTGTGCTGTCATCAATATTATTAATAATAATAATTAGTAATCTTATTGAAATATGGAATAAACTCTTTAATAAATAAATATGGAATAAACTGCATATATATTAATAATGTTACCCATCAATTCATCGGTTGTGAGTTGTGAGCGAGAACATGCATGAGAATGAGATAGATAAAAGGGTATTTATTCCAAGTTGATTCGTGTAAAGGAAAAAAAAAAAAAGGGCCGGTCTAACAAAATATCTAATTCGGACCACATGAGTTTTAGGATCTTTTTGTACAATATAAACTATGTGCGGTGGTAACTAGGTTTTACTGATATGACAGATGAGGTGCATGGGTATGCCATGAGCTGCGATGGCTTTTACTTAGCTTTCATGTCTATGCAAATATTTTTTTGAATAAACTTGGAAATATATAAAAAAGAAAGGAAAAGTCCTGATCACAAGCCGATCAGGTAGCAAAGTGAAAACAATGTTAAATTTTAGAAAAAGAAACAACAAAAAATTTAAAAATACAATTTAAATGAAGGGCGTCTATTTCTAGAGGGTTTTCGAAGGATATTATCATTAGTTGTGTTAGCACGTGCTCGAGTATCCTCTACATGGTCTGATGTATCATGTTGAATGTCGGTCCAGGATCCACGAGCCGCAATTTCCATAGCCTTCATAGTTTCTGAGAGATCACATGAGTGAAAGACAATCGGATCGAGTAGTTGATGAATCGCCTATCTTGGCCTTTAAGGCTTCCAATTTGTCTTGTTCTTCTTCATCTGCCATATCTGACCAATTTTGTCGGGCATCCGCAGCCATAGCTTCAAAACCTTCAGATGGATTGTTCGTATTGATAACATAATCATTAATAGGAAGGCTTTTTGAAATATCGTCCATGGCTCGCTGTAGATCAGCATGCTTATGTTCATCCAAGTTAGAAGAAATCACTGCACCCGCGGGGGTATATTCGACTATCCGCCTGTCTGTGTTAGCATGCATCCTATCCCTCTCAACAATTATATTAGTATCATCCGTTGGTGACGCATTGATATTAGTCTGTTCCGAGTCTGGTGCTATATTAGTATCATCTTGCAAGATATCAAAAGTGTTATTGGTAAGGATGCATGTTGAAGTCGAACCCCTCTCCATGTTTCTCCCTGTCCGGCGTTTCACTTGCACCCAGTCCGTTTCCACATTCTTCCTTTTGGGCCTGTTAATTTGTTCACGGACAACTGAACGCCCGCGAACCGGACTAGCTTCATGTTTACCCTTGTCCGTATGCACAGTTTCTTCATGTGTCTTCACTTGTCGACATTGGTTAATATTGTGTCCGATAATCCGGCAGTGAACACAAAAGTCCGGCAGATTTTCATAGCTAATAGAAATGAAGGAGCAATATCCCACTCGTTCCACCATAATATGATCTTGTAGTGGATTGTTCAAATCCATCTCCACCAAAACCCGGACAAAATGACCCACTTAACCGGTCAGCGAACGAGTATCTATTTGAATAGGTGTCCCGATGGAACTAGCTATTTTATTAATAAGAGATTTGTGTCAATATTCATAGCTTAATTCGTAAATTCGAACTCACGCCTGAGCCACCGACGTGTTTATCTTGTATGGATTGAAATCTGGAATCCAGTTCATCAGGCGGATTGTCCCCGGTTGCAAAAGCCATGAACCCTTCGAGAAAACTTTGTTCCTTTCTTCCAAATTATCGAATTGAATGTTCCTTTCTTTTCTCTGGTTTCATGTCTATGCGCTGCACTATGTACTTTACTACAATTTTTATTTTTATTTTTTTATTTTTCGGATAAGAAATTTTATGGGAGGAGCCCAGGAGGGCATCGAGATGAATAATAATAAGCAATGATGATATCAAATGTGAGATCATGGATGTTTTCATTAATGATTTCACATGCAAATTAGAAGTTGCACAAGAGCTTTTTGTTTTTAGTTTTTCTCATGATTCGATATAAAATAAAATAAAATAAATGAAAAGCCCAGAGTATCCTTCATTCAACAAAAAATATCCCTTGGCAACTTGTTTTAGCTACTAAGTATTTACACAAATCATTAATTGCATGACATGTGAAAACATGTGAGTCAATTATGTATAGTTGGAGTAAACTCTAAGATGACAATATAATGGCCTTTTTGAAGCATAAACCAGCTCTTGAGTTCAGTGTGCATGCGGCAATATATGAATAGAACCACCCAATAACCGAGCAAGTACAACTCAGGGTTGTTACTATATTCTGAAAGGGTCTGATGTGGAAAAAAAATGGGTCCTCTGTATTCATATAAGAAATCAAAAATAACTAATTAATCTATGTTACGAATAATAATTTCATTGATCATGAAATAATGAAACATTATATCTTAAATTCAATGTTTCTAATTTCATTAAAATAGTGATACAAAATAGGTCTTCAATAACCAATATATTTAAAGGAAAACTATCAATACATTAGCCAAAGAAAATAGATTTCTTATGCTTCAGTGGTTAAGACGTGTGTTGTAAGATGAATGACCCAACTGGTTCGATCTCATATGAGTGCATCTGTGCATGTGGTCCCCTCCCCAAATTTCCCCCATTGTACTAAAACAAAAGATAATTAAAAAAATTTATTTGTTGATTTTATTGGAGATGGAAGCCTCTTTTTATTTATTTTTATTTTTTTTAAATTAAACATGAATTTTGTGTTAAAGGGCAAAAACATAGAAACTTTGTTAAGATGAAGGTTTGAACTCACTCGCAAACTTATATGAGGTAGGAGGACATAAACCATTGGACCAACAAGACTATTTTGTAAATATCAGCTCTTTTTAAACTTACAACATAATATTTGTTATTAAGCAGAAAAACAAAAACAGAACTTTCGTTGTCAGGAAAGTTCGAACGCACGACCTTTATATGCAAGAAAAGGGCACAAATTACTGGACCGACGAAATTTCTATGTTGAATTTGCATTGTTTACATTACATATAAATATATTGTAACCATGTAAAAAAAATCTAGGGGCGGGGGGCCCTTGCTGGAGGGGGCCCGGTGCGGCGCCGCCTTGACCGCCCCAGAGACGGCTCTGTTACAACTCGATTGAAAGATTTTCAATATAATAAGAGGTTCTGAGTTAAAGTTATAAACCCCGTAACTTCTGAGGTTTTTTTATTTTTTAATTTGTCAATGACTAACAAATTTTTTAAAAAAATTATATGTATTATAATTGTATATATAGGTGTTAATTATGGATAAATTTTTACAAATGATATTGAGGGTCAAGGCTCACAAAATGATAAGAGAAATCACATCCATCTAAAAAAAACGAATCATGTAAATAAAATATATCTAGTATTTCATTTATATATTAATCAACATTAGAAATATTCATTTGATTCTATCTATATTGGTATAATAAATTATAGTGTTTCTAATACCATTTAGAGATAAAAGATAAAAATTACTTTGACCATATATTGTTCAAAATATATTATAAGATGCTAAAAATATGAGAATTTTGGAGAATTTGCATATAGAAAAAGGAAAGAGATAAATAGGAATGTGGAAGTCCTTTGTTGAATCTAATTATTACGTGACAATGAAATAATCCACTCATATTCCTCGAACTCAATTCTTGGATTATTTCAGAACTTCCATATATGTATTTGCAAAGACTTTTCAACTTATTTGACAGTCCACTTACGATTTCAAAAGTAGACTCAAACAACCTAATGTAAATTTCAATTTCCACCTGATTTATGGAATTAATTTACCAAATATATAACATACCAAAATGTAGATCTTTTATTTTGAATTATATTTAATTATCTCGTATTCCAAATATCATCTAAGTATATATTGATAATGTCCACCAATACACTGAAATTGGATGAATCGTAACTTGAATTGAATATCTTATGTGAGAATCTAATAATAATTCAACCAATTTGCTTGTATGTTAAGTTTTAGATCACAAAATGAGGGTACAAATTTCAATTTTGGCTTCCTCAACTCTAGTAAGTTGGTATTTATTATGTCGTTCCTTAATTAACAGAATTAGTCAGATTTCATTTCCATGTAAAACCCAAAATATATATGTGTTGGATTATAAATTTTATAACAAGATTATAATGTTGAGTACATGGAAATTCCATACACCTGAATGTTGGTCCAAGTATATATAGAGATGGTGTTTTGTGTTTATCTGCAGTACAAGCACTTGGAACTCCAAAGGCATAAACTAACGTAGAGCAGGAATATAAAATTCAGAAATTAACCTTCTACATGGACTCAAAAAAGTTCTCTCCATGCATTCTTATAACCATATTTATATCTCTTTGGAGCACTCATATTCATTGCCAAAGCAACATTTTCACGGTCACTGATTATGGTGCCACCACAGATGGTCAATCAGATAACAAAGAGGTAATTAATAATATATTTTTTGGACTTTTGTATGTGAGTATGTAAATGAATCTTAATTTAAGGTGCATCTATATCAACATCTTTGGTCTTCAGAAAAACTATAATTACATCATACACTAAGACATATATATATATACATGATGTAGATGTTTTTGACAGCATGGAAAAAAGCATGTCAGATTAATGGAGGCGTGCTTTTAATCCCATCGGGAACTTACTTGGTGAGTGGTGCAACATTTCAAGGGCCATGCAAGGGCCAAACGAAGGTTTCCCTCCAAGGAACCCTAAAAGCTACTTCCAATGTTACACTTGGTGTAGATTACTGGATTGGGTTTTATAGTGTAGATAACTTAATAATCTATGGAAACGGCACATTCGACGGAAATGGTGCCTCAGCTTGGGGACGAAAATGCCCAACTTGCAAACTTCCCATCGTAAGTTATAACTTAACCCATATGTATGTATAATAATTAACAAATAAAGTTTGTGATCATTAACTGTATAATTGTATTTTAAAACAGTCGATAAACTTTGCCTTTGTGAGAAATGCCCAAGTTCAAAATATACATTCAATTAACAGCAAGTCGTTCCATATGAGTGTATTCGAATCTCAGAACATGATGTTCGACAGCGTGGGTATATCGGCCCCAGGCAACAGTCCCAATACTGATGGAATCCACATTGGAAAATCCAATGGCATTAGGATCAACAACGCGCGTATAAGCACAGGTGATGACTGCATATCCATGGGAGATGGATCTACAAATGTCAATATTACTGGGGTTTCTTGTGGGCCTGGCCACGGGATTAGCATTGGAAGTTTAGGAAAATACCCACAAGAAAAGGATGTTAGTTCGATTAGAGTAATAAATTGTAC
The DNA here is from genome assembly GCA_016081115.2 of Rehmannia glutinosa. Classification (NCBI taxonomy): domain Eukaryota; kingdom Viridiplantae; phylum Streptophyta; class Magnoliopsida; order Lamiales; family Orobanchaceae; genus Rehmannia; species Rehmannia glutinosa. The sequence continues at coordinate 18,641,464 of CM071929.1, forward strand.
TTTAACCAACACCACTAATGGCGTGAGGATCAAAACAGTTGCACCTTCTCCATCAATCAATGTTTATAACATCGATTTCAACGCATTATAATGAACAATGTTCAAAATCCAATCATCATCGATCAACACTATTGCCCTAGCAAAAGTTGTCAAAAGGTACACCAAAAAGATAGTCAAATCTTAGAATTTACAGTCAATTATTTAATATTTTACTTTTTCGAGATTTCAAAAAAAATTATTAATTTATTTTATGTAACACCACATCTTTATGTCTAGGGGGAGTCGAATGTTCAGATCAAAGATGTGGAATACATCAATGTACGAAGCGACTCGGCGACAACGATTCGCGATAAATTTTGATTTGTAGCGAAGCAAAAAATGCCAAAATATACAATTAACTGAGGTTAACCTCAATATTAGAGGTCAACCTACAACTGCGTCATGCTCTAGCGCCAATGTTAGATTTCTCGGACCAAAACAAATTCCTTCAAGATGTTAAAATTGATAGTATAATTCAATATGTGAAGTTAAGTAGTGTCCCAATTAATCTATTATTAAAATGAATGTGAAATTAATATTTTTCATATAATTATGTATCCGATCAGTTGGTAGAATATTTAATAATGAAAAAAATTCTCTTTTTCTTTGTGAAGTTGTTCTCACTCTGGTGTGTCAGGCACAGTTGTAATAACAGCCAAAATGTATTAATGGAATAAAATGATAATGTTTGATGAGAAGCATTACCATTTTCTGAACTCTCATTATATTCATGTACTTCATTTGATTGTTTCATTGAATTATCTTGTATCTGTCATTTTAAAATTGAAAATAATATTTTAATAATAAAAAAATACAACCTTAAATTATAATTACTCAATTTTATGGAGAAAACAATTCTCCCCTTCCATGTCGTAATAACTTACAATAATGTTTCATACGAATAAATTAAGAGACATATTAATTGAAAATAAATTAAAATTTTAATTTTGTTCGTGTATTCTTATTTGTGTTAAATAGTACATCTTAAGTAGAGATTTCTCTTCCAAATTTAGTGAATTTATAGTTTTATGGTGGAGTTGCAATAGAAGAATCACGGAAAAGGGTCGAATGTCGGGTTACAGTGGCAGAGCGAAGTGAAATATCGGTGGCATAGTCTCCAACTTTTGTCGTCGTGGCGGCATTGAAGGAGCTTGAGTCAAGGCGTCGAGATATCTTTGGATGGTTTGTATGAACTCAATTGGCTCCATATTTTGAGATCTTTTGAGTTGACATGTGATAAGGGGTAAAAAAAAAAATTCCTTTAACTTGGTTAATGTGAATTTTTGACAAAGCATTATAAACTTTCTAGGAAATTCTCTTTAACTTTTTGAGAGAGTAATTTTTTTATTATAAAGGCTAAAAGTAACCGTATTCTTGTTCTTACTTCTTATGCATAACATCAAAAAGTTGTCTTGCGGATTCTTATGTATTTCTACCTAGCGCATAAAAAGATATATATGTATTGAAATCTTTTTTTTGATGGGGAAATGACAAATAAGATTTCTTGTGAGAAGAGAAGGATGAGATATTGGTTGAGATTACTTTCCAAGTAACACGTCATTGACTACATTTGAATCTCATGTATTGAAGTTTTTTTTATAATATAATAAAAAGTATAATTTGGAATCATATTTGAGATCTTTTGTAATTTGTTTGAGATACATAAGATGCTAAAAGTATGAGAATTTTGGAGTATTTGAATAATAGTTTTCTATACTTGATGAATTAGAAAAAGGAAAGAGAAATATGAATGGGGAATTTTTATTGACTGACCCTAACTTCATATGACTAGATAGTGAGAGAATACACAACTATTCCAAAGAATCTAATATTGAATAATATAGAATTTTCATACATGTATTAAAAATTAATCAAATAATTTTCAACTTACTTTGCAACCCAATTATGATTTTTAAAATTTGTTGAAGAAACCTGATGCAAATTCTGCATAAAATGGAATTAAGTTACTTTCTTAAAACAGAATAATCAAATACTAATTTTTTCGATGCCAGTCAATACTCAATTTAATTTGTGTTTTGTTATTAGATTTCAAGTATTAACAATACACATGAAGTGTGCATTAATGATATTTCATTAATACTTGTCATGTATTAATAACACATTAAATAAGAACAATGAATCACAATTTACTACAAAATATTTGGTGTGAGAATATGATAAACCTTTAATTAATTTGACTGTGGTTTTAATTTTTATGATTATATTTGAAAGGATAAAATTTCTTTTTGTGCATTTTACATACATTGCATTAACTTTAGTAAATTGTTATTAATGTTGTTTCTTAATTAACAGAATTGGTCAAATTTTGATTCATGTTAAAACCAAAAAATATGCAAGATTATGGATCTTATACTAAATTGAACAAGATTACAAAGTTGAATACTTGGGAAGGCTTAGGACCAAGTATATATAGATATAATGATTCTTGTTCATTTGCACTACAAGTACTTTTAACTCTAGAGATACATAAAGTTTATAGTTGGTGAGGTCTCTAATTCAGTCCATCAAAATACAACTACACAATTAAGAAAATAATCTTTCATGGATTCAAAATGGCCTCATTCGCGTATTATTCTTATCACGTGTCTTTTCATTTGGAGCACTCATGTTCATAGCCAAAGCAACATTTTCAGTATCAATGATTATGGTGCCATCTCAGATGGGAAAACTGATAACAAACAGGTAAAGCTTACTTCATTTGAGGGTTTTCTGTGAGTATATATATAATGTACCTTAATTTAGATGTATATCAATATTCTGATATTGACAAAAGACAATAATTACATTAAGATATAAATATATGCGATGCAGGTCTTTTTGAATACATGGAAGAAAGCTTGCCTGACTAATGGAGGCATGCTTTTAATCCCACCAGGAACTTACTTGGTGAGTGGTGCAGAATTTGAAGGGCCGTGTAATGGCCAAACAAATGTCGCTCTCAATGGAATCCTAAAAGCTTCATTTGATCCTACACTTGACGTAGGCTATTGGATTGGGTTTCATAGTGTAAATAACTTAATAATCAGTGGAAATGGCACGTTAGATGGAAACGGGGCCTCGTCTTGGGGCCACAAATGCAATGATTTATCAAATTGCAAACTCCCCCCAACTGTAAGTCGTCCTAACTCAATTAACCTATGTGCATATAATATAATTAACAAGTAGCGTGTGACTATTGATTGCATTATTGTATTTTGAAACAGTCAATAACATTTGATCACGTGACGAATGTTCAAATTCAAAACATTAATTCAATCAATAGCAAGGCGTTCCATATGAATATATATGAATCTCAGCACGTGACACTCAACAATGTGGGTATATCAGCCCCCAACAATAGCCCCAACACTGATGGAATCCACATTGCACACTCCAACGACGTCAGGATCAACAACGCACATATATCCACAGGTGATGACTGCATATCCATAGGAGATGGATCTACAAATATCAACATATCAGGGGTTTCTTGCGGGCCTGGCCATGGGCTTAGCATTGGAAGCTTAGGAAGATACCAACAAGAAAAGGATGTTAGTTCAATTACCATATCAAATTGCACTTTAACTAACACTACGAATGGCTTGAGGATCAAAACAATTGCACCTTCTCCACCAAGCAATGCTTATAACATCACATTTCAGCATATTATAATGAACGATGTTAAAAATCCAATCATCATCGATCAACACTATTGCCCCAACGGAAATTGTGTCCAAAAGGTACACCAGAGAAAAGATAGTCATATCTCAGAATTATAGTCAATTTCTTTTTTTTAGATTTTAAATTGGCATTAATTCAATATAAACCACATATATATATGTGCAGGAGGAGTCGAATGTTCTAATCAAAGGTGTGAAATTCATAGATGTGCGGGGTAGCTCATCAACAACAGTTGCAGTAAAGATCGACTGTAGTCGAAACAAGTTATGCCAAGACATAGAGTTGAGTGGGCTTAACCTTACTTTTAAAGGTCAACCCACAACTGCATCATGCTCTAATGCCTATGAAAAATTTCTAGGATCCAATCAAATTCCTTCAAAATGTTCTTGATATGTGACATTATAAAATAGATACTTCAATATAGGAATTTCAGCAATGACTTAATCAGTCTAGTTTTTTATATAAAAAGTGAGAAATTTCATTTAGTCATGTAGTCGATCAATTGGTGGAATATTTAACATTGAGAAAAAATTCTCATTTTATTTATGAAATTATTCTATCTCTTGCGAGTATATTTATAATTTACAACAATGGTGCAATGTGATATAATGTGATAAATATTCGATGAAATAACTTATGATATGTTAAAACATGAGAAATTAAATTTAAGAGATTTGGAACAATAAAAAACAAATTTAATATTATTTTTCTCCATTTATTGTTGTTTATGTTAAATGGTACGTCTTAGGTAAAGAATTTTCTCCATAAGTTTGTGATTGTAACAATTCGTCATGGATGGAATTGAAAAGACCATAAAATCGTTTGTTAGATTTTTAGGTTATTAATATTTCATCCATGCGATGCACGAAGTTTATATTATTTAAGTATGTTTTTAATTTTTAGAGATTATGATGTTTGGAATTTCATTAAATAGTTAAAATGTAATGGCAAATAAATATGAATTAAATAAATCATAGGGGCACACTAAAGAATTATTAGATAAATAACTCTTAGTTTTAAATGAATTAAATAATACAGTTATGCATTAATAAAAATTATCAATAAAATATGAAGATTTTTTTGAATTCAATAGTCGTCGTTGATACTGTACAATTTGTATCACAAATCATAAAATATGAAAGTAATTAAGTGAATTAAATAATGGAATAATAAATCATGCGGCCATGACAAAATAAAAATATACAAATTACTTAAAAACTTTTATTTTAAATAAAAGAGTAATTTTATAATATAACCATATATTATGGGAAATCCTTCCATATTCAATCGCAGCCTAAGACTCTCTCATTTCATCGAATGAATTTTTCTATTACTATCATCTCCACCCCATGAAAATCTAGCCACCACCCATTAAGTTCTTTACAAAAATAACTATATTTTCGTTAAGCTCAAATTGAATTTATGAGCTCGGATCAATTTAAATAACTTAGGAGATTCTATCTGGACCAATAAAATAAATATCTTAGTTCGGCCAATTATTAAGCCCTTTTATAAAAGGGCCTAAGACATAAGAGTAAATTATATAATTGAGCCCAACAAAAATTCAAATGTAACAATGTAGCTCAAATAGATAAGTCGTATTATACCAAAAAGATAAATGGAACCATTTAATGAAGTTGAGCCTAAAATCCCCAAGACCGTTCGATTACACACTGGGCTCACTGCAAGTTGAGCCCAACATTAGTCAGGTCAATACAAATTACTTTTCCCTAAATCATATATTTATGAATCTGGTGTATGTATATTGTATTTGTATGAAAAGAAATATGTATATAGATACATACAAAGATTGTATGTATATGTAGCAGTTCAGTTTGGTCCACCTTCACTTTCGCAGGTAATATTATTACTTGGTCCAAGTCAATTCTTCTGCTCTCTTTCCAGTGCAGAATATGCGACTCTGAACGTCGACGGCCCTCCTCCGCTCTCCGCCGCCCCTTTATCTGTCAAAGACGAGGTAATTCATTTCTTCTTCTTCTTCTTCTATATCTGCTTATCTCTCAGTTTTATTTTTGAATTGGACACCTCAAATCCATAACCAAAAGGATTTCTTTCAGTTTCTTCGTATCCCTTTTCTTGCCTTTCGGTTTTTGGGTTTTAATTTTGCTCAAAGTGTTTTTTAAATTCTTTGCTTCTCGATTACATGTGTAAGTGTTTTCTCCAATTGAAGTTTTAATTTGGTGTATGCCTTGTCCTTCTTCAAAGAGACTGACTCAGAATGGAACTGAAAATAATCCAGATGAGGGAATCAAACTCTATGGCACTAGTATGTGTATACGTGTATAGCATTTCGCACAGTTAACTGAAAGTCTTTTTTCACAAACAATTGAACTTCAACAGCTCTCTGTCTTAGCATAATTATCAACTTTTTTCCTTTGTTTTTTCAGAACGAATTATTTTTTGAATGATTTTTACACCACCAGAGTTCAGGGAGGCCATAAACAGAAAGTTATAAAATAAAAAATAAAAAAGTAAAGCCTAAAAACATCAGGGAACGAGTCATTGTCAGTGAAGGCGATATTAGGGTTTGGAAAACCACAATTGATTTCCAGTATTCTAATTTCGGATTTCAATTAATGAGCAAAACGTGTAGTGTTTCTCTTATTTGTTTTTTAATTCATTGTTAGCTGTTTTTGTTAGAGTATATCTTGTTATATCTTGTTATATTTCTCAGTTAGTTATATTTCGTTACAGGTGTTAGTTTAGTTGTTAAAAGTCTGTTACTTATTAGTTAGACCTAACAGCCGGAGTCAGTTACAATTCATGTATAAATACCACATATAGGTTGTATCTTGAATCACTGAATAATGAAGATTTCATTTTGTGTTTTCACTTCTAATAGTTTTTGGTCAACTTTCAGTAATTCTCTGCTTTTACCCTTTTTGCTGTAGCATTATTTGTGATGTATGAGGAAATGTTATGCAGCTAAATATGTAAAGGCTTTGGAAATGGGAATTAATACCATACCTTTTGCTCTTTGCTGGACTGTCATACTAGATTTAGAGCTATCTTAATTCTTAATCAGTTGTGTGTTTAGTGTTTTCTCTTCTTACCTGGTCTTACGGCTCTTACCCTTTAAGACAAGGCTTTGGAATATAAATTACGCAAAGACAGCTTGAAAGAATTATAGCACGGATAAATACCAAAAGTTTCGCAGAGAAAGGATGTGATTGCAGATGTGGTCACATTCACAATCACGTACAGCGGAGTTTCGAAAACAGAAACAAGACACAAGATATAAAATTTATCTACAAGCCAACTAGCTTGTAGAAGTGCCAATATGGCGAAACTTTCCACTAGTACAAATCGATTGATTCCGTATACAGAAATACTAAAACCAACTAGTAGAAACTCAACGAAAAACTCATATCTAGAGTATATCAGATCTGTGTAATTCAACTCATCCAACAATAGACACGTGTGGACTTCGTTAATCACAATACAAAAAAACAATGGATGAAAAACCTAACAAACACAACTGCAGGGCTAAATGTGATCTCAGATGTAGTCACATTCGAGATCACATCCAGGGCAGCGAGACTCCTTGTGCTTGTATGACTCTTAACTCTCTCAAGACTCTTGTATCTCTGGTATATTTCATGTGTCTCCATTATGGATGTCCTCTTCTCTTTATATAGGCGTCCAAACCCTTCAAGAGTCCTAATAAACATGGAAAGAAGATATATACAAATATATGACAAGTATATCACTTATGTTAGGAAACAAGATAAATATCAAAGAGTCCTAATATATCTATACCATATCAATATGAAATCTTTCCTAATCTATTTACAACTCAATCTTACCATAAGTCAGAAAGGCAAAACAAATCAAAATCCGATCTTTTATTTTAGGAAATTACTTGGCGAAAATTAACGCCTAACAATCTCCCCCTTTTTGCCTTTCTGGACAAAACACTTATCAAGCACAAAACAAACAAACTCCCCCTCAAAAAAACAACTCCCCCTCAAAAAAACAACTCCTCCTAAATATCATGCTGAGTAAAAATACTGAAACAGATGCGATCACATTTCAGATCACATTCATAACAGCAGCAAAAATCCAGCAAACTCAATCAAATATCAAATATCCAGAAAACTCCCCCTAAATCGAAAGCATCACAATCAACCTTTTTCTCCCCCTTTTTGTCCAGAAAACATAGGTAACAATCATGTATGCTCCCCCTCACGTGGACACGTAAAAGTTTATTTCATATGCAAAAATTTGAGGAGAATAAAGGATCATAAGACTCTGAGAATTTTGGAAGATAAACATCGAATCAAGATTTTCCATAAAATAGGATTCCCAAAAATCAAGATTTTCCATAAAATAGAATCCTACAAATCAATGACACTCTTAACCAAAGATATAGATAATTAGGAGCAAAATCTATTCAAATCTTCCAAGTCCTTCAAACCGTGTATAACCCACCAATTATTATCCATCAAGATTTTCAAGATTTTGGGAAAGAGAAAAATATTACTCTCAGATTATATATGGAAACCAAATCTCAGCAAAGTATCCAACATCACTAGGACATGCAAAACCTAATATGCCTAATGCAAAAAAAAATCGCACACAAGAGGTGAAAAGTCTTTGCAAAGAATGGATATAGGTTCAAATGTCATCCCATTTTTGAAGTCACACTGTCTTAAATTGATTGATGAATCGCAATCGAAATCCGACTTTATCAAAATTTTTGAGTTTTCTTCAATTTTTCGAGTCTCATGAGGGAGTTAACCAACGGGGAGCTTTCACTCAAATGCCAAAGGTAGCTCTTTTCACATGATCATGCTTTTTTAGATAACAATACGCTTGAAGAAGCGGTCAAGGAATAGCTTCACACAATGGGTTGGTAGCTTTTTCTGAAGGCCTCAAGCATGATCAAGACTTTATTCACAACTCGCCTATCGAGGAAATATCATTTTTTTGAATTGGAGAGATCAACTCACACCGATTTTCAAGGAGACAATATATGTGACTAGTTGAACCATCAATCCACTTTTTGCGAGATATGCATGATGAGCTTATAATGCGGGGATGTAAAAAAATCAAAAAGAAATAGAGAGGAAGAATAGAATCGGTGGATGGGACAATCACGGCGGATGTGATGTGCAATCTTGTGACATCTCGTGTAACATTTCGGAGAACACACAAACCGAGAGAGACTTCCTTAGATTGGAGAATCTCTCAAAATCCAAAGCCTTGGTGAAGATGTCGCAAGTGATTTTTAGTAGCAATATACTCAATTCGAATTATATTTTTCTCAACTAAATATCGAATAAAATGAAGTCTAATATCTATGTGTTTAGTACGAGAATGTTGGACAAGATTTTTCGAGATATCAATCGCACTCATATTATCACAATAAATGGTTAAAATATCACAATGAAAATCATTTTCTTTTCTATATCGATCAAAATCTTCATGCAAAGCATTATTCGAACATCATCTTTCAAAGAATCAAACACATTTTTAGGCTCGAAAAACGTGACACAACAAGAGATTCTTACCATTGAACAAGTAGAAGACAAACACACTGAAATTGTTTTACCATATCGCGATAGTTTACCCTTTCTTTTCTTTCTAGTTCTTTATGCCTTGAGAGACATCACCTATGACTTGAGAGATGGATGATTCTTTTGATTCCTTGTAGGTATGTCACCGCCACGATCCACAATTGGGTTATTGGTTTCTTCATAGTTCATTGTCGGAATCGAGTTTGACTTCTTGCGGCAGACACGGATGTGGGCTCGGATCGTCACATTTGGTTCGCATTTGAGACATTTGTGGATGGAGCTTGATCACATTCTCCATTACATTTGTGCTACATCCTTTCTTTGGGACAGTCTCAACAAACTCGGCGAGATCCACCACATTATCTTCTTCACTCTTTTCCGATATCGAGAGATCATCGAAGACAACATTTCTGATTCCATGATCGTCTTAGTACGAAGATTATAAATTCGACAGGCATGACTATTCAAGTGTAGCCTAGAAAAATACACTTGTCACTTTTGGAATCGAATTTACCAAGATTATCACGATCATTAAGAACATAAGCACAAACACCCAAAAACATGAAAATATTTGAGGTTAGGTTTTTCCCATAAGAATTTCATAAGGGGTCATCAAACTTCCAGGCCTCAAATATACACGATTGGCAATATGACATGCGGTATTTAGAGCTTCACGCCCCAAAACCTTTTGAAAATCTTTTAGAACTCAACATAACACGGGATGTCTCATGCGATGTCACGATTTTTAATTGTGGAGTTTTAGGTACGAAAAATTCATGAGAAATTCTCTTTCTATCACAAAAGCCGAGAAAGAAGAGTTTGCAAATTCTTTACCATGGCCCGACCTAATTCTAACAACTAGTAGCTTTATCTTGATTAACAACTCTTCTATGCCAACTTCTAAATACTTCAAATGTTTGATTTCTCACGTAAAAAATAGATCCAAGTAAAACGTGAAAGATCGTCAACAATCACAAAAAAATATTTCCTTCCACCAAGATTTTTCACTCGACCCATAATGTCCATATGAAGCAATTCAAAACACCGTGTGGTATTGAAATGAGATAACATTTGGTGTGACACTCTTCTTTGTTTACTCTTTTGACAACTTCCACACACATTAGCATTCTTCATGCAAAATCATTAAACCACGAACAACCTCAAATTTCACAAGATCCTCATTTTCTTAAAACTTAGATGACCTAATTTTTGGTGCCACAGTCGATTCATCTGTGTGTGCATGTGTGACACATTTGTTTATTAGCATGCGAAATAGATTATCGGATGATCTCAAACCAAAAATACACGTGTTAGATTCATTAAAAACCTCACAAGATTTTTGTTGAATTTAACATAGAGGTTATTATCACACTGATTGGCTAATACTAATTAGATTAGCATTTAGACCATCCACATGCAATACATTAGTAGCCTTTAGGTAGGCCATCAACATTCAAAGTTCCTTTCCAACAATTTTTCCTTTACCTCGCCTCCATAAGTCACATTACCACCATCATGCTTCTCATAGTCGTCAAATACTCCAAAGTACTGGTCATGTGTCGTGAACACCATTTATCAAAGTACCAAGATCCGCAATGTTAGATCTCAAAGAAGTATAGATAACATGACATTTAACATCGATTTCTTAACCCAAAAAAAATTTGGAAAATTTTGAAATGTGATTACGAGGATGTCGTAACATTTCGGATGACATCGACAAAAAATTTCAGCCAAATCGATTTCATTTTGAAACAAAATGGCCTAATGTGTCCAGGAGCATGACAATAGTGACAAATAAAGTGGCGCTCCGTGGTTTAGATTTCAGGAAAATTTCCTTTTATTGTTGGAGGAATCAGGATTCTCCTTGTTCTTTAGCTTTAACAAAAACCGGAGTTTTATAATTGAGGCCGACTTTATCATCACTACTCATGGAGAGAATATCATCCAGTTTAGCTTTCCCTGAATTAAACTTTTTCATGCTTTCAAGAGATTTTTCAAGTTTAGAGTTTACCTTTTCGAACTCAGTTCTTTCTTGGTAAGAGAGTGGTAATCACTTCCTTTGATCATCATTCTCCTTTTGAGTCGATCATTCTCCTTCTTCATCATTTCATTCACTTTAATCCTCTTGACCAATCGATATAGACTCGCGTGACGTGTCTTCCAAACTTTCACCATCGATTCATCAACTTTGTTCAATATCGTCGGAGCGAGAGGTAGAATTGAAACAAAAAAGGTTAGAGTCGGATAAGAGATCCCGATCTTGAGATGTGACCTCGGATGTGATTAGGGAGGTGTGATCACATCTCGGGCCACGCCTGGCAACACTGAAGGATTTATTTGGAGAGACATTCGATCTTTCACGGGTGGTCAAAACCTTGTGATCTTCTCGACAGAAGCGTTCTCATTGCCAACTTAAGGTGACACTCAAACTCATTCCCTTTTTACAAAAATATTTGCACATTTTTTAACATAATGACCATATCCGAACAAGCCTACATCTAATTGAATCAAGAGTTTTTTTATCAAACTTTTTCGATTTTCAAGCGAGGGACGAAAAGTAGGGACACAGGAATTTCCATGCTAACAAACATACGGGATCAACACAGTGTCGTCAAGTGTAGACTCTTGATGCCAATTGAAAGAATTATAAAGACGGATAAATACCAAAAAAGTAAGGATGTGATTTGGATGTGGTCACATTCACAATCACATGCGTGAAAAAAACGAGTAAAAACAAGACACAAGATATAAAATTTATCTACAAGCAACAACTTGTAGAAGTGCCAAATATGCCAATATGGCGAAACTTTCCACTAGTACAAATCGATTGATTCCATATACGTAAATACTAAAACCAACTAGTAGAAACTCAACGAAAAACTCTATCTAGAGTATATCGGATCTGTGTAATTCAACTCATCCAACAATAGACATGTGTGGACTTCGTTAATCACAATACAAAAAAACAATGGATGAAAAACCTAACAAACACAACTGCAGGTCTGAATGTGATCTAAGATGTAGTCACATTCGAGATCACATCCAGGGCAGCGAGACTCCTTGTGCTTGTATGACTCTTAACTCTCTCAAGACTCTTGTATCTCTGGTATATTTCATGTGTCTCCATTATGGACGTCCTCTTCTCTTTATAAGAGTCCTAATAAACATGGAAAGAAGATATATACAAATATATGACAAGTATATCACTTATGTTAGGAAACAAGATAAATATCAAAGAGTCCTAATATATCTATACCATATCAATATGAAATCTTTCCTAATCTATTTACAACTCAATCTTACCATAAGTCTAGAAAGGCAAAACAAATCAAAATCCAATCTTTTATTTTAGGAAATTACTTGGGCGAAAATTAACGCCCTAACACAGCTGGTAGCTAATACGTTTTTTAGTTTTAAAATCCTCAAGGATGTTGTTCAACGATGATTGTTTGCATCCTTTTACATGTGTATTTGTTGAATATAGATATCTATTTTTTGTTATGCATGATATTTGATCCTTGAAGATTTTTTTAAATAGTTTCTCCTGTACGTTAGAGTGATAATGCATTGTTTGCTATTATTCTTGTTATCCCAGTGCCAAACTATTTTGTTCTTCTTCATAAATAAGTCTGCACTTGCTTCTCCAAGATTTAGTTAATATGAATACATGATAACGTTTTGCATTGTTTTCACTTTTATCATGACTTCTTGGCTCAATCTTTGTGTTTTTACCGCCAATCGAGTCCGCAGATTATCAAGATGCTGTCAGATGAATTGACAATGTGCTCTGTTACTGCTTCAACGGGTACTACATGGTAAGAAGTGTTGGGTGCAGTTTCTTCCCAAGAATTGCAGCAATTAAAGGACGCTTATACTGGAATTCATGAACTAGAGTCCAATCTATCTACCAAAATCAAAATCACCGGAGGATTTATCAGGTGAACAACAGAAGAGAATGAGCAATAACCTACCGTTGGAAACATCACATCCTAATGAAGAGGAGGCTGCATCCCCTTTCACCAGTGAGAAAATAACTAATGATACACAGCAGAGAAAAAGTCAACACAATGTCAACCGAGATGAAAACTCCTGCCGAATGCCTCAGAAAGAACCAAGTAATTTATGGCAGAAAGAGACTCCTGAGAGTGGTAACCATGCATCACAATTGATTGAGGTCTCTCCAGCAATCAAACAAGAACCTTATGATTTGCAGCGGAGACAAAGCTCTGATGCTAGACATGATGTTTCAGGATTCCATGAAGAAGAAAGAGCTTTTTCTTGTAAGTATGAGAATGATGCAGATATACTGATGCAAAACCAAACTCCAAATCCATGGGTTCCTGTACAAGAATCTAATGTACCCCTAGTGAAAGCTGTGGAAAAACTATATCCAGGGATGAACTTGGAAGAAGGAATTCATAGGTCACAATCTGATGAAGGAAGTATTCCCTCTAAAGTACTTCCAGATTTGTTGAAGATCCCAAAGGATGAACCTGATAATTTGCACTTGAGACAGAGCCCCTATTCTGGAGTCCAAACTTCTGAAATGTGTGATGGAGAAAGAACTTCTTCTGTAAAGAGGGATATGGTTTCAGTTGCTTTGCAGCCAGTACAAGATTTCAGAGGGCGCTTGCATCACAATCTGACAAACAGAAGCTGACTTATTCCACTAGACCTGAAAAAGCTATGGAGAAATTGCAGCCTAGGCGGAACCCAGACAATGGAGGTTGTAGTTCACAATCTGATCAAGTAATCATTCCTTCGACTCGATCTGAAGAACTTTCCATTATACCAAAGGAAGAACCTCATCCTAATAGTTTACAGCCTAGACAGTGCTTGGATGCTAGAAATCATGCATTATTGAGCACAGAAGAAAAATGTACTTCTATGAAAAGGGAGAAGGTCTCAGAAAATTTGGTTGTCATGTCAAGTTTGAGTGTTGGGGTGCCATTACCACAACCTGATCAAGAAAATTTCTCATATTCTACAAAATTTGAGAAAGTGGAGAAATTGCAGCCTCGGCGAAACCCCGACCCTGTAGTTCAAGGGTCACAGTCTGATGCTGAAAGCACTCCCTCTAAAGTACCAGAAAAAGGATTAGATGATGGATATAACTGGAGAAAATATGGACAGAAGCTTGTAAAAGGAAACAAGTTTATTCGAAGCTATTACAAATGTACTTACCCCAATTGCCAGGCAAAAAAGCAGGTAGAAAGATCACATGATGGAAGTAAAACAGACGTCAATTATCTTGGGGACCATCAGCATCCCAAACCACAACATAGTCCCCAAGTAAGCTCTACTTTTCAAGTACGATCATCGGAGATACCCATCGCGTCTGCATCAAAAAGTAAGTGTGAAAATGACTTCATTAATTTTCTCGGTGTATTTTAGATCTTCAAAGGGTTATTGACTTTAAGGTGACTTCTTAGCTGATGCTGAGCCAATCATTGATGATGGCGGTTCAAATCAAAACATGACCCCAACAGTAACCTTACTTCAATCAACTGTTGCAAGAAGTGCATATGGTGTGACAGACGCAGTTTCCTGTTCAAATAATGATAAAGATGCTAAACGACAGTATGTTCATCTAGAAGCTTCTTTTATCTCCTATTCCAGCATAGCTGCAGGCTAACTATTTTCTTAATTGGCTAATGCCTTTGCCACAGGAAAAGAGAAATAACTTCTGGAGATGACAATGTGGTGAATAAACCTAATAGTGATTTACGGCATGTTGTTCAAACTCTGAGCGATGTTGATATAGTTAATGATGGATACCGCTGGCGTAAATATGGGCAGAAATTGGTTAAAGGCAATCCAAACCCACGGTAACTAAAATTTCAGTTCTGCAGCATCAATTCTTTTGCTGTATTTTACTGAATATTACATGTCAACTGCTTATCAGCTTCCCTATAGAAACTTTTGAGCTTCATGTGAATTTTAACATTAATTTTTGACCAAAAGTTGTTATTAACGCTAATATAGTATGGAAAACTGGTTTTTTGACATCAAGTAGGCTGCTTTTGGAATATTGAAATTTGAAACCCATTTGTCTAAGCATTAATTGCAATTTCAGTGTCAATTTCATTCATAGTGAACTCTCCTTCAGAAACTTGTGCAACATTTACATCAAGTGAAAAGAACAATAGCATTAGGATGAAGGCTGAGACAGTAGCAGCCTCAAATAGTTAAAATTTGGGTTAGTAGTTCCTCTTTTTTCCTCGGACCAACTAATTAGCGAAGGGAGAGTAATGACAATGTACATGTAATTTTTGAAAGCTCCTTGCTATGCATATCATTTTGCATAACTGGTTCTATCTGGTAGCCATACCCATCATAGATGGACAAATATCTTTGGAAATTGGGGCTCCTTCACAGTATAAGTCCTGCTGTTCACATCATTGGATCTGTCACTAGGCGGCATGTTTTTGGGTTAAGCATATACCGTAGTTCCGAGCCACTCTTCTACACGTGAGCATATTCTACTCTTTGGGATTGTCTCCCAACCTACATCCATCTCCATTTACATATGATACGGCTAAGTTTGGTGATAACCTCCAGGGTAAATAACTCTCGCCGGAAAGACAATTTCATCTCTGGGGTTGGCCTAGAAACAAAGAATAGAGTCTCTTGTGTGTGTGTGTGTGTGTGTGTGTGTAGATATGGATATATTGTAGCCACTATATAGCACTGCTTACACAAAAGAATTGCCAGGTTAAGCTGAAAATCCATGATCTTGAGATTTTGGCCCTGCATCTTCGTTTTAGGCTAGTTGGACAAAGTCAAGTTGTATCTCGAGATGAAGGCAAATCAATAGAACCATTAGCACGATCTGGTGGTGGATTTGTTAATGATCGATATAGATGTCTGATTAGTCGTGGTTGCCGCTAATATGAATGATTAGAATAATAGCTTTTTTTTTTAATTTTTTTGGCAATGAATACTTTTGAGAAATTATGTTGGTTGATGGAAAATTTGACAGCACGGAAGCACTTGGACTTTGGGAACAAAACTGGCAGGTGGCCTAAATTTGTGAGGTTTAAATGCTCCGATGCTCTTGATTGTATGCTAATTTGATCCTAACCTATCCAAACTTCTGAAATAAATTCACTAGTTTATGCAACATGATATGACCTTAACCCCTGCGATGCGAATCTACATAGAGGTAATGGAAAATTGTATTTCTTTACTAGGAAGAGGAAGCTTCTTAGGTTAATAGCTCTTCTCCAATTTGTCAAAAGAAATAAATATAGCTAACACAATCTGTGCGCTAAAATGTAGAGTTCAATGATGTATGAGATATTTGCTTTTGTGATGAGCTCTGTTATAGTTAAGAGGACAAAAAGAAACCCTATGAATACCTATAGGTTTGTTAATTATTTAAAATTTGAGTAGTCCATGAAAAAATAATTACCATTGTGGTTTATGAGTCATTATCTTACAATCTGAATCCAGATGTTTGGATATATTACGTGTAAAAGTATTAGGATGGTGTCCTTGCCACCTAATTTCAGCTCTCTATATTGTGTAGGAGTTATTACAGGTGCTCGAATGCTGGTTGCCCAGTTAAGAAACATGTTGAGAGAGCTTCCCATGATTCAAAAGTGGTTATTACAACATACGAAGGACAACATGATCACGACATGCCTCCTTCAAGGACTGTAAGCCAAAGTACGGCAACAAGTGATGCTAATATCATGACCACAAATGGCGAGTCAAGACCAAAACCTGAAAGTACGGTGAGGAGTGATGCTAATATCATGACCACAAATGGTGAGTCAAGACCAAAACCTGAAAGTACGGTGAGGAGTGATGCTAATATCATGACCACAAATGGCGAGTCAAGACCAAAACCTGAAGAGAACAGTCCCGTTGGGCTCGAAATGGTTGTTCATGTTAGTTCAACTGAGCAATAAATTCCTACCGAAGGCTTTCCAATGCTAAATGCTGCTGTGTGGCATCAGTTTAATTGTATCTGCACGATTCTCTTTAGATATCTTCGTATTGATTTATCATTGCAATTGGAAGTAGTGGAATTTCCTAGAGGGATTATCTTTACTGGAAATAATATTAGTTTAACTTCTTAATTGTGACCAGGCGTTGTAATAACTTGTAGTGGTTGTATAAATAACTCGAGCGAGATATATAGTGTAGATGTTCCCCAATGTATATATCCTTTGCTATTGATAGTTCTGCTTTATTCTGTAAGGATTTATATTATTTTTAATGCTTAATGGCTTGTCTGAGCTGTACATTTGTTTGCTTTGAAGATAAGATAATTTGTCAGAAAAAAAGAAAAAAGATAAGATAATTTGACTTGCACATCCTTCACCAAGGAATTTAATTTCTTAAGGGCTTGTTCGGCATGGCCTGCAATTGTGAGTTAACATCTAGGTTAGACTTGTGGAAGACCAAAATTTTCCATAATGGCACTTGGGAAACAACTGATTGCTGTAAACAAAAAAGGAAAAGCAGGACAATTTTAAGAGTTCAACCCGAACTGCATGATGCCTCTGGCTCTAATCCTACAACAATACATAGCTTCCTCACTCACTTGTCACTTCCAGGCACAAGAAGCAACCAAATCTCTGTTCAACCAACCAAGAAACAGAGCTCCATCTCTTTCTTCAACGCTATACCTATAGCAGTAGCTTTTCAGCAACGTTTTGATCGTAGCATTGACTAGAGAACTCAAAGGGCATGGACTAAAACCCGCCATTTCGAACCGTGATCTCCACTTCCGGAGCGGCTCATGCCTCTCCACTCTCTCTCTTTCCTCACAAGCTATTATGTTCACCACGTCTCTCGCCAGGCAGTGCTGCTCCACATTTATCCTCTCCTTGTGTTCCCTCCCAAGCGTCACATCAATCGATTCAAACATAGCCGTGTAATAATCCAACACTTCTAGAAACCTAGGATAAAATGCTGCAGTGTTTGTATTGCATTCTTGCTCAACAAGTGTCACCACCTTGGGGTTTAGACTTTTCACCATCCTCAAAAGCCTGTCCCGATGATTTTCGGTACTCACACTTTCGTCCGGCATGTGGTGTAACATGAACGCAAAATTCACAGCCAGCGCTTCGCCGGATTGAATCCCCAGGTTTTCAAGCTGGACCCCACAGCCAGACTTGGCTGCACCATGGAATTCAAAAGGAACTCTAAATTTCTCAGCAAACTTAGATAGCCTCCGTCCCACGATATTCAACCCTCCTCCACGCGCGTAGGCCGATCTGAAGTCATCAATACCCGTTATCCGAATATGTGGTGGCCCACCAGGCCGGGCCGCAAAAGCCTGGATTAACGGGACCCATTGGCTCCCCTGACCAATCTGGAAATCGATAATATGAACTTTATTTTCATCCTTCATAGCTTCTGCAATGGCACCATTTGCTGACATGTATCCGAACTTGAAGTAAGGGCATACCTCATAAAGTATATGCATATATGACAAAAGCTCGAAACTCGCAGGTTCTTGAAATTTCAAAGATTTATAAATGTAACTTCCGGAAGAACTCAGTCGGGCGACAAGCCCTTCAAGCATATACGCTCCCAAACGCTGCAACGGTTCGCCAGATACTGAAACTAGTTGACGTAACTCGGACATCAGCCATTGTGCCATCAAAAAATCATTGTTCGATACCGCCATCGCACAGGCAATAAGTACCTGCTTCAAATCTCCTCTGGGTATGGCATCCATTATTTGTCTCCAGCTGTCTATCTCTACGTTGTCACAAGTTTCAAGAAAGTCGATATCCGGTCCTAACATTACGGTCTCGAGTTCTTTCAGTTTGTGCTTCAATTCATTCACGTCTTCGGTTACATAAGGCCCGTTGAAACAATAGTCAGCAGGGTACGAATGAGATTCTTGTTGGGACAATGAACTCTCGTTGGGTGAGAAACTGACGGTTGAAGGCGTGTTGTATGAGGTGTAGCCGACACTCAATGAGGATGACTCCAGTGTACAGTAGTACCCGTTTTCGTTACTAATGTTATTGTAAGTCGAGTGCTGGGGATTTAAAGGTTGACACTGTTGGAGTGAGTAGGCCTCTAATTTTCGGACCGGTTGACAGCACAGTGTATTGTGCATGCTTGATCTGCTATGATGTTGGGATGCTTGCATTGAGTTTAGAATTTATATTTGCTCAATTGTCTAGTAGCCTTCTCCGTCGGGGCGCACAAATCTAAAATCAATATTACTCAATATTATCATCGGCACATGCTAAAATCATATCCTTCATTCAAAACAATATACACAACACTAAATTCAAGAGACTACATATATATACAGAATATCAAATATCAGATATCACAGCTTTTGTACAACACAAGAATTCTTCCTGTCTATACAAGGAAAAATGGAAGTGACCAAGGAAATAAGCTAGAAAGTTCACAAACTCTCATTTTGAAATAAAATGCTGAAAGTTCATATGGAAAAAGTCATTAGTTTAACTAAGACTTTGAAAAGCCAAAAGATTGATTACAACTCAATAGGGTTAAAGACTTGTATTTTCCTTCTACCAAAGACAAAATTGATTGACTTGACTCAGGGTCAAACAATCCACAATTCAACTCCCCCATTCTTTGCACCTCACAGTTTTTTTTCAAGTGTAGTACTCTATGGTATCCCAAATAATAACTGAACACAACTAATGCAGATAACACGAATTATTAATTCATTCACCTCTGACATTGTAACTAAACCAAGAAACAAAAAAATCATCCAATGCAGCCTAAAACTAAAACCAACCAACAAATAACACTAGCAAGTAATGTGCAAACTTCCCATTAAGACCATCAAAAAAAAAAAAAAGGAAAGAAATGAAAGAAGTAATCTTTCCTTTGATTTTTCCACTGAAACTCAAAGGCAAGACTAAAAGGACATATTTCATAAGCAACCCACATATTAATTATCCAAAAAAGCTTAATTTCAACATCTCAGCAGAGTTAAAACAGAGTACAAGTGAAAGCGTGAAAGATCCACACCCCACCCATTTTAGCTGTAAATTAGAACAGCAGCATTTAATCCTTAAAGATCTCAGAACTGAAACGCAACCATCAATTCTCTACCTCTATCATATACTCTACTTAGCAGCAAACACTACACTAGTAAATGATTCAAGGGCAAGCAGAGCAACTTCAAAAGGTTCGGCAAAGAATTCAATCATTTAGTTTACCACACCAACCTTAAACTTGAAGAGTCCCAAGTTTCACACTTGTCTGTTTCTTTGTGTGTTATTACAGTTTTTCCAGAGAGAGAGAGAGAGAAAAGACAGAGCAGACCAGAGACCAGAGGTCTGTGTGTGTATGTGTGTGTGTGTGTGTGTGTGTGTGTCTGTGAAAGGAAGTTACCCAGTGGAAATTGTTTTCTTATTATAAAAAGAGGATTGGAATTGGAATAGAAAGAACCCTTTGGAATTAAGAAAAATCACGTCACTGCCACCCGGAATTAGTGGCCATTGACGGATAGCAGGGGTTGCAACTTGTATTCAAAGTTAGAATTAAGGTGAGATTTTAATGGGTTTTATGAGTAGCCAAATTGCGTGGTGAGAGTCTATAACTTGTAGAATGGTACACACATTCTATTATAAATGTTTTTTTTTTTAGAAAAGGGTAAAGAATTCGAATCATTAAAGCTTGAAATTAAGATACATAAATGATTCATTGTGCTGTGACTGTCTATTTTGAGAGATGACACAAGTTGTGATCTAAATCATAGTTGGATGGGATAATGTTGATAGTATATATGCTACATGTAATGTAATGCTTACTTTATATTTACGTGATGCATAAATATTTTATTTTAGGGATAATTACAAAGAAAATCTAAAGTTTGGGCTAATTATAAGAAAAATCCAAAGATATTTGAATATTATAAAAACACCTTTGAGGTTTGATTTGTCGTTAAATTTTCCCTTCTATAAGCAAAACACGTTAAATGGCATGTCAAATTTAACCAATGAAGGTGAACTTTTATTTCATTTTTTTTTTTGTTTGGAAAATAGTAATAAAAGTTTATATTGAATAATGACAAATAATATAAAAGTTAAATTTTCTACATGTGATGAAATAAAAGTATCATAATGACAGTCGCTATAATTTATTTTAGAAATAAATTAATTTCAAACGTACGTGGACATCTTTTTTCTTTCATCAGTTTCACCCATTAACATAACTCTAAAGTCTAACCTCGAAACTGTTAATTGTAGGTATCTATGAATTTTAGTTTGTTGGCAAACCCCAAAGCTGAAGGAACTTGCACTACCCATTACATTAACAATAATAACAGATCATTCTTTAACTAATAATTATTTTTTTTAATCAATTCAAATATTTTATAATTTTAAATGGATTTCTCATGTAGTAACACCGAAATAAATAATTATGTTTATTAGATATTCAGTATAACTTTTATGTTAATTTTTATTTATTTCAATATATCATTATATATATACACTAATTATATGGGTTTGGAAAGTGAGACAGACAGCAGACAGCAGACAGCAAGCTTTCATTTTTAGGTTAGAGATAAAAAGATGACGTTGGAACAACTGCCTTCCACTTCACCATCTCTACTTATCATGCATCTTTTTCACTTTATTATAAGTTAATTAAATATATTATAAGTTTTGCTAATGTTTAAGCAGAAGATAAATGTATTACAGCATAAAGCATAAATGACAACAACGAAATTCCCAACAATTTGTAATGGGATCAAAACACAGAGAGTTGAGGAAAAGAGAACATTGTTGCTCCTTTTTGTCCCCTATTTAGAATTAATGGTGTCCCACAATCTCAACTTTTTGCTAAAACCCACTTAATTTAATCCTTTTTCCCACTCAATCAATTATTTTAATTTATCATATAGAAGATTCTGAAATTTGATAGTCTTGGAGTTTAAAAAGATTTTCAAATATCGATTAGTTTAGTTGTGCAGATTGTACGAAAAAGTCATTGATGATGCGGTGGGAAAATTTTAAATTGATCAATGTCTATCTCGAATCTAAAACGGGACTAGCTAGCTTAATTAAATTAATGATCTTAGAAAAATTTACAAGTTTTTTAATGACTGAATTATCATATAATATTTTTAGTCAAATTTAACATTCATATTTAAATAGATATTGAGAAACTAAATTTGTCCAAGATCAAGTGTTTTATTTAAAAGAATCATTTCAAGATTGCATGCGCACGCATATTTAAAAGAATATTTTTTTCTTTTAGTTGTGGTTTCTTCCGTGTCATATGCTAGTATTTTTTTTGTCTTTATTTTTCCCCTTTTGATTGCTCAAATGCGCATGCATATAATATTTTATATTACAACTTTTCTAAGTGCAAGTTTCATTTAATTTGTACTTTATTTAACCCAAGTTCTGAAGCGTGCTCTGGGCCATATATAAATGAACTCAAACGTAGGCCATCCCCTGTCTAATAATGCCCTATACACAAACCAAAGTATCTACTCGCATATATGTTTCAAATTTATAACTTTACCACTCTTAAATTAATAATAAAAAAATAGCTAATAATATCAATAATGACAAGGTCCACCTCGAGATTACATTTTTTGACATTAATTCTCGAATCTTAGTATTTTGAAACAATTTTACATGCGAGTAATTATATTATAGGTGATACACGTATAAAGGTAAAATTATGACTAATTAAGGGAGGGACGTATAATTTAACACTGAGAAAAATGCATTTGTTTTCAATTAACTGAAACATCTTTTACTTTACGTTCCTTGGACTAGATTTCTTGTTCCATTTTGACTAGATAGATAACATGTGTCATCCGGATAAACATGAATTGTTGATTTATTTGATATATTGCATATGTCATTTATCCGAAATTCCGAATAATAGAATAGGAGATAAAACAGAAAAGTGGAAAAGAAAATCTTTAATTTGAGACCAATAATATTGGAAATTTAGTTTGGTGTACACTACGAGTTGTCAATGGCATTCAATTATTTCTAATAAAATGATACCATGAACATGACTTTGAATGCTATTTTTTAATGCTTGATAAGGCCGACAAAGTATTGGCTTTTCAGTAAATCATTCAGGTAATTTTTTCAAGAGATTCAACCTTTCAGTTGTGCTATATTGTCTTGGTCTATAAAGTGGAAGTCCGTGCAAATTTCAAATGGGTCCCAAAGAGACATCCTTTGTTCTGTGTTCTTGGACTCTTTACGGGTCCATTTTGTTATATAGTTATATATCTGAAGAGGAGGGGGCAAAAATCCATCATAAGATATATTATATTAATACTACTTTACAAATCAATTTCAACCAGTGTCACAACTCACAAGAACATGACATTCTTTACGTCTAAATTTGACGCATATTCGTATGTATATTTATAGTGAGGCTTTTGTTCTATAACGTCAAATAATTGTTATGTTAAAAACTTGATTATAGTTGGACTTTCGGGAGTCATTTGGGCCAAGGCCCATTTCTATAGCAGGTGTTGAGCGCTAGTCTGCACCTAAGGCTATCAATGGTCAGATCTTTACTGAGCCCAATTTTCTCCTCAAATTTGAATCTAAAGGGAATTCAATTTCAATATTGTATCTGTATGATGCAAGAATCATGAAATCTTTCTATTCTTCCTGAACATATAATATGCTTTCACAACAATCAGTCAAAATAGTAAAGGAACTGATAACAATCAGGCTACAACATCACATTTATATATACAACAAGTAATTAACACCATTATATCATATACCAGAGTTTAAGTGGTGTTGTGTTCACACAAGGAGCTATACAGAAGAAGCTTACTATACTATATATTCTATATCACACAAGAAGATGCTGGTTCTGATTAGGCTTGCCTTCTTTGATATCGGCTTATTCCTCACACAACCCAACTAAAAGCTTACAAACACAACATATCTTACACTTCTGGAACATTTGAGTGACTAATACTTTACTATCTATAGTATTGCTCTAAACTCTTTGCTGTTTTGAAAACAGCTACATAACTGGTGAGACGCCATGAGCAACGTCATAACCAAACGGGCTATCTGGTAGATTTATGTCTTCGGAACTGCAATTTCATGAAAATAAAACATTCCTATCATTTTGATAGCTATAGCAGATATTGTAATAGGCACAAGGCTAAAATATACCTTTCGTGGTCGTTGTTGCAAGTCTTAATGTGATAAACTTTGTCTTCACTAGTGCAACAATTGCTCACAACACCTTCAAAACAAATAAATAGGTCAGATTAGTTTGCATTAAATGTAGTTCATTTCAGGGAATGAAGTAACCATTATCTTTAAAAAAGAAAATGAGGAATAACCGAATAACAAAATAAAAATGGCTTTTTGACAGAAAAATTTAACAACCTTCTGGAAGGCTGGAGGCAACAGATGTGTGGCTGGCCAAGGTGTGATTATTACGGTTTAAGGAACTTGTAACTCCCTTCTCCAAGATATGTTTCTTCTCAAGCTCGACTGACTGTTCACGTCCTTCAATTAGCTGTTTCCTGGGCAACTTCGTATTCTCACATGTCTCTGGGGCTACATCAACATAGAATCATATAAACATCGAACTAAGTTAGTCGACAACAAACAAAACAATATGATAAAAACAAAAAACAAAAAAGTTGGGAGTCTTACTTGGAGGAGGCCTGGATTCTGCATCTGGTAAGTATGGATCAATGTGAACTGAATGCTGGACTTTCTCCTCCATCTTTCTGCACACAAAATAAACTAGAACGTCACACACGGTTTTTAGAACGAATTTCCTAAGGCATCATTATAATCCCACAAGTGGTGAAAATAAAAAAGAGGAATATTCACTCATAGAGAAAATATACTTGCATCTTCAAGCAGGTAAAGTAAAATTAGAAAAACAATACATGCATACGATTAAAGAGTTTCAGGTAACACATTATTATTTAATAGACAAATTATGCCACGAGAAACGCGACAAAAGGAGAGACGACCAAAGAGCGTCATAATCACTGAAGGCAGAGATTCCAATGAATTACTTGCACGAGAACTTAGCCGCCACATTGCACATGTAACATGTTCTCAATTAACATACAATGGAATTAAATAGGAATTACATCACAAGAAACACGACAAAAACAGAGATGGTCAGAGGGCGGCACAATTAGTGAATGCAGAGACTCCGATGAATAAATTGTACATGATAATTCAGCCGCCAACATTGCACGTGTAAACGCATTAATATGTAGCAGACAACGGAATTGAAGAGGAATTACGTCACTGAGAAACACAATAAAAGCATAGACGAAAGAAGAGCGACATAATTAAGTAGAATCTATGTCGTAGATCCAACAATTATGTAAACAGTGTGAAACAAACTCGTAGATTTAACTAGACATGCCAAGTGCTGAAGAAAACTGAAACAACTCATAGATTTTTTCTGTTTTAGTACCTATCAACGAGCATCGGTTTTACCCGATAAGGTTTCACCAGTACTTGTGCACCACAAATAAAATGAGGATTTGTCTTTGTCAGAACCAGGGCGGCGGTCTCTGGGTAAACAAAAGTCACGAATCCGAACATCCTCTTTTCCTGGTTAGGAAGCCTAACTTCTTGAACAGGCCCGAAATTGCTGCAAATTATAAAGAAAAATCCAGTGTTACATAAAAATTAGCCAGTCTAGGTATGTTATAACTCAATGATCTCATACAAACTTCCTTACTTGAAATAGTTGTAAACATCTATCTCACGAAACATGCTATGTGGGGGAAAGTCAGATAAACTTGGCACGAACTTGATTCATTTCCCCTTCTTTCTTCAATGAATCTCATGTACTTCTGAATGTCTTCTACCAATATAATAGACTGCCGCCCGTGCGGTCTATAATAAAAAAGAGAACATAACAATATATACATTGATCAGTTTTAGCTACTAAAATTAGGAAAGTTGGCAAAAATGCACCTGTCTATCATACGAATGGCACCGTTTGTCATTTGAGCAAGAACTTGGGTGAGGGTACAACTGACTTTTCCTTGGCCATGGACCTCCAAAACATACCCCTCAACCTGTAGTATCCTCCCGTATTTATCATGGTACAGAATCGGCAAGGAGGAAATCGAAACCGGGATGCCTCTTCTAGTTTTCAAAAGTTCAATCAGTTCAATCTCAAGCTGCTTAAGTGATCCATGTGTTAAGACACAATCTACATCTGCTTTGGGGGGGTTAAGAACCATAAAACAACCGTTTTCCATTCGAAGAACATGTAAGAAACGACAATTACCGCCGTACTTACAATACCCCTGATTGAAATTCTGACAAATCTGCATGGATACTTCAGGGAAATAATTAGGTGCATGTAAATATGAGCCAGCCAACTGATCTTCCAAAGGGATCAAGAACTGAGGTTGGTCCAAAAAAGCCACTGGAAAATATTGGAAGTTTTGAATTAATTGGTGGGCAGTAGGGACTAATTGGGGAATGCATTGGAATTTTTCAGGTGGGAGAGGTGCGGTGGACCAAGAAGCTGCAGGTGTGAAAGGAGTGAACTTTGTAGGAAGATTGGAGACGGATGAACATTTCGGTTTGGGAAATAAGTTGAGGTCTTTTTTAACTTTGTCGATCAAGGATTGAATTACGTAGTCTGGGCCGAAGGCTAATCGTATCATTTCAAGCTCGCCGTGATCTTTCAAGAGGAGATAACCGATGATTTTAGAGACATTTTCAGGGTCTAGTTTCTCAATTCTCTGAAACACCACCTTTGTAGATTCGGAATAGTCCATGGATCTCCAAGTTCAGCCTAACAGCAAAACAAGAATACAATGTTTGTTTCATCAAAGTACAAGAATGGCAGTAAAGACAGAAGTAACAAACAAATCAAAGAATTAAAACAAATCAACAAACATGCATGGATTTGTAATTAGAATCATTCAAATGGCTAGAAACTTGCTTTAATTTCTCTAGTGAAGCACAATTTTGGTAAATATTAATTCTAAAAACATTTATTGGAAACGAATTAGCCCAATTTCCATCAAACTGCCATCTTTTACACACACTAATTAATTCCTACTAAATTTACTTCCTTAGAATTAGGCATCATAGTTAATATATACTAGTATACCAGTTCCAGAATTGCTGCCAGAAAAATAAGAGTCGCGTTAATTTCAATGCATGACCAAGAAAAAATCAAGAGACTGTCTATGATTGCACAAAGTGAAATATATATAAGTGTTCCAAACACGGATAGATCAAGAACATGCAATGAAAAAGAGCACAAAAATTTCATCTGCATGCACCGTTTTCCATGAAAAGTTCATCTTTTTGTTGGAAAAAAAGAAAAAAAAATCAAATCTTCAAGAAATGAGCCCATTTATCCGTTTTTTGCACATGCGCGAGCCACAAACATGAACACAAGCAGCAAGCAACAGAAAAATCATTGTTTTACCAAAAAAAGATTGTCAAAATGAGCAAAAACTCAAGTTGATTCTATATAGTGAAAAAGAGTACCATTCGAAAAAAAGGAATGAATTTGTAATTATAAGAAAATTCTTGAAAAACCCACCAATTAAGACCAAATCTTGCAGCAGCAGCAGCAGGGGGCTCTGATAAACGACTGAACACTTAGAGTGAAATGTTGTTGGGATTGTGAGTTTTTGGTGGGTATAAATGTGGGCTCACTCCACACAAACGACAGCATTGCTCACGATAAAGGAGAGGAAAATAAGGACACTCAAAAATGCCTTGTCTTTTGCTTGGATCGTAGCCTACTTTCAGTTTCTTCTTCTTCTATACATGCATAAAACGCACCGATCCAACCATCCATCTCTTTATCTCTGTCTATAGATGAAAAATAAAAAAATATACCTTCACAAGTACAAATATACTCTATGTACTTTTCTTGTTTCTAAAATAATCGCACGCACAATGTAATGTCCAGAGAGGTAATATAGAAGTTACTGTGAAATAAGCTCAAGAGTCAAAATTGCATAAACTCAAAATATATATTACTAATACATATAAATATATGCCCAGGTATTCTTTGTCATGACAATATAATTGTATAAGGATTCGGCTCGATTTTTGGTCATTTGGCCATTACAAAAATGTTTTTTAGTCTTATTTTTTAAATCAAGATTCTTTAGTCATTTTTTAGTTCAATTGTACATGTTACTCTTTAGTCTTTATTCATTTCAGGGATTGGTAGATTTTTTGGGACCGAGATTTATTTCTTGGGACCTAAAAATATAATGCATCGATTTCCTGAAAAAACTGCCAAGTAACTCACAAGTAAATACAAATAATGTATGATTGTTACTTTTTTAATCAACGTGGATGGTTTTTATTTTCCAGAAAAAGTAAATGACCAATTTGGCATATTTACACTTGTATAAATATAAGTTTAATTAATCAGATTTCACGTACTAATAACTAGAGTTGTCGATGGGCTGAGCTAGAGAAAAATTGCCTGGATTTGGGGGCGATATTTTTGAGACTCAAGCTTGACCAAACCTATAAAAACACGCCCAAAATGGTAGGCCTGACCTGACATTTCGCGCCAAATTACAAACTCGGTTCTTTTTGGGCTTGCGAATCACATTTCAGTCCGACTCTATCACCTAGCCAATCTAGTTCGGATGATATTGACAACTCTACTTAACTAACTCCTTTTAAGCCCTTCTTTTTGCTTGGAAAAAATATATTAAACCTAACTATTTGATGTGGAAGCACTCGATTTAATTTTTTCCATTCTTATTTCATTTAGTGTTTTAATACACTCTAATGAGAACATTCTCTTATACAAAAAGAATGAAATGGATCGTATTTAATTTTCGTGTGAATTGAAAGAAGCTGAACAAAAATGGCATAGTATCAAGCGTACGTGTCGCGAGGGGGTCCTTCCCGGCCTATTCGATATCTAAAAATATGTGGATGAGATCTTCTATTCCAAAATCGTGTTTCATCTCCTATTCCAACCGTGTGGATGATTGACACGTGTATTACACTTACCATGTTTATTTTCAAGCATAAATTGTGGGTTTTAATGATAGGTGCAATCAATATGATTTAATTAAGACTTCGAAATGTAATTGTATCATCCTATGGGTGCAGTCTACTTACAAAATATTAATCATGGTTTTTCCGATAAATAAGCAATAGCTTCGATTATTACGGTCGGTTTTGACGGTTTTCAAATTTTTTGACCAGCATGGTATGATGGTACCATGACAAAGGGCACGTACTATGGGATTTAGGTGATTCAAAGTTAAAAGTGTACCTACCTTTGTTCCATGTATCTATCCCATAACTAAATGATAGGTGACAAAGCTCACCTCTCCATATATCCCTCATAACATTCTAACAAAGTTAAATTAGTGGGGTCCAATGCATTGTCCGAACAACGTAGGCAGTTGGTGGGAGCATATATGCATACGCAACCGAAACTAAAGACGAAGTGCTTTTTAGCATGACGATGGGCACCAATACCATGCACATATCACTCACATTTAAACTCACTCACCTTCTGCATTTTGCATGCACACCAATATTGTCTTAATATATCTTTGATGAAATGGGGTGTAGTATTTGTCATAATTTAAGGGGTCAAACGTTTATTAAGCAAACAACATATATATATATATATAGCTTTTCATGATCAGATCAGGTGGATCATTCTATTTAATTTGGTGTTTTATATATCATATATTTTAATATTATCATTAAACACCAAGTATATAAAATGATGTTATCAATTCACATATCACGTACGCATGAGATGAAACACAATAAAAGATTTCAATCATGAAATATGGATCATCTAAAATTAATTAATCCAAGTGGTTTAATTTGCTAGTGGTGAGAGGACCGGTCCTTGAAAAGTCTTTATTTTAATTTGCGACGATACTACTTTTGAACTTAACGTAGCCTAAATTTAAAGAAAATACAAATCGCAATTTTTAGAAGGTTATGATGAGACATCGTCCTAATGCGGGATTTTTAGAAAACCGTGCAAGCACATTTCTTTCTCAAGAGCCAATCTTTCCTTAATTGGAAATCTAATACGTTTGAAGCCTTTGTATACTAGTGTTTTTTTTTTTTTTTTTTGAGAGATTGGATACTAGTTTTGTTAAAATAACACATGGCATTAATTTTGTATTATGGAATAGATGATGAGATATAATTTGGAATAAAATATATGTTAGGACATTAGAGGCTTGCCCAACTCCAGTGGAATTTTCTATTCCAAGATTGTAATTTATCTTCTATTCCACACCACGAAAGATTGTCACATCTATACAATTTTCTATATTAAAACTCCATGATTTATGCTTAAGTTATGCTTGAAAATTAATATGAAAAATTGTATATATGTGGCATTCATCAGTGCGGATAAAATAGGAGATGAAACAAAATTTTGAAATAGAAGATCCCAAACATTAATTTGTATTGTGGGCATATGAATAAGATTAAGGATGTCAAAATCTCCGCGGAGAACCATCCTCATTCATACCCGAATAAAATAGGATGGGGAATCCCGATTAATTCGGGGGTGAGAATTCCCCACTTTTTCTGAAAACGGGAATAGGAGGGGGATGCTATTTATATCCCCCGGTCCATTCATGTCCCTATCCTCGATTAGATAAAATGGGGACTGTCTCGTTCACCGAAATATATATATATATATATATATATACATATATTATTAATATAGTTATATTTATATTTTTTTATTTTGTTAAATCTTAAAACTAAACCCATTGTGTGTTTTATGTTGATCATTTAAGATTACAAGACTTTGTATTTCGAAGATTGTTGTATTAATAAACTCAATTTGTTAAGGTATTTTATTTTGTAGAATTATTATAACATTAGTGATTCATGATATTTTTATCTATTTTAATTATTGATTGTTTTAAGTAATTTATTTTTTAAAAAATATAGTTTTTTATTAATAATTTAAAAACAGGGACCTCGATTCCCCTCGGGACCCCATTCCCCGAACGGTGATTCTCCATCCCCGTTCCAATTCCCAGATGCCCAAAATGAGAAATATTACGGGGATAGTATTTGACATGAGATTCGGGAATATGGGTGTTATATGATATGTCTCATACTAGTCCTGTCCCCGTTTATTGTCATTCCTAGTGTTTTAAAAAGATTGCTATATTTAGGGGCAGTCTTAAGCGGAATTTGCGGGAGCTATTTAATTAGATGGGAGTTATCGGAAGAATAATGTGATTCGAATAATTTTATCTAGCAATTTTAATTATAACTTTATTGGACTCGTCCCTAAACAAAGATGTCGACTGGACTTGGATAAATGAGTGAGTATGTGGACAAGCCCAAACCTTATAACTCATTACGCATAAGTTTTAATTTTGTGTTTTAATTTTCTTCCTTTAAAAAATAAAAAATAAAGCTTAAATATTTATATTTATTTACTTGTTTTTAGAGAAATCAAATTAATTTCCAGATATCATTATTTGAGTATGTTTTACTTTGAATCCCTAAAATCTAAAAATCGCTTAAATTAGGGATTAACTGTCAAAACATAATAATTTGGGGACCTAATTTGTATTTTGTTACACAAAAAAACAAGTCAGACGAGCACGTTCTCTCCTCACCGGCGCAAACCCATCCTGTCTCCACTCTTCACTTTCCTTTTCCCCCTCCTCCGCCACCGCCACCACCAGCGGCACCTCCACCTCCACCTCCATCTCCGCCTCCACCATCTATCATCTACGCATAGATCCACATAGTATGTGTACATAATAATCTATTCTAGCAATTTGATTTTTTACCAGCATATATATTATCCGGAATAATGTATCAGTGGAGGAAATTCGAGTTCTTCGAGGAGAAGAAAACCAAAATTCCGGAGGAGATAGAAGGCGGAATCCGATGCTGCTCCAGCGGCAGAGGAAAAATTGTATTGGGCTCCGAAGACGGCTTCATATCGCTGCTTGATCGTTGCCTTCAGCTTCAGTACTCCTTCCCTGCTCACTCCTCCTCGGTTCTCTTCCTCCAGCAACTCAAGGTATAAAGTTTTCATCTTTGTATATGTATGTACTTTATTTTGTCTGATTATGACCAATTTGATCGTGGATTTATCATCGCGAACTTAGCGATTGTGGACTTTGTTTAATTTTGGGGGAGAAGACTTATAATGCTGGAATATTATTAAATTAGCTCTGAGCTATGAAGCACAGCTCTGCTGCGCCTTTTCAAACTTTTATCTTAGTTTGTCTGATTATGATCCATATATATAATGGATTAGAACATTATTGGCATTATGATAAACTATACTGCTATATAATTTTAATTAAATCTGCACTAGTGAGGCAGTGGAGCTCAAAGTATAGCCTTTCTTTATGTTCTGGTTCATTGATTCATGTTTTACTTATAAAAATTATGTTCTATGCTGGTGAATCAGCAACGGAACTTCTTAGTGACGGTTGGAGAGGATGAGCAAATGCCACCACAGCAAGCGACTGTATGCTTAAAGGTTTTTGACCTTGATAAAAGGCAAGAAGAGGGGTCAAGTGCATCAAGTCCAGAATGCGTTCAGATTTTGCGGATATTTACCAACCAATTTCCTGAAGCAAAGGTACAGTTTACCTGTAGCTTTATTATTAAACTAGTGATTCATATACGTACGCTTGTGAGATGACATGAACTGATGGCTGTTGTTTGTTTCAATTAGTTACTTAGCAATTTCTGTGACTGCTTTTGAAAAATCAAATACCCTTAATGGCTGTTCTATAGATCACATCTTTTGTAGTTTTTGAGGAAGCTCCACCAATCATATTTATTGCCCTTGGACTGGACAACGGTTGTATTTATTGCATTCAAGGCGACATTGCCCGTGAAGCAATTAAGCGCTTCACGCTTGAGGTTGACAGTGGTCAATCTAGCAAAACACATGCAGCTATTACAGGCCTTGGGTTCCGCGTGGATGGACCAACGTTTCAACTCTTTGCTGTCACTCCAAGTTCAGTGAGCTTGTTTAACTTGCAGACTCAAACACCTACTGGGCAAACACTTGATCATATTGGTTCTGAAACCGCTAGTGTAGCAATGAGTGACCGCTTGGTAGGCTGCTTCTTTATTTTTGTATTCTTCTTAATTATATAGTATATTAACCAATAATGCTTGTACTGAATTACTGTTGTAAATGTTTGATCACTATTTTTGAATCAGGAACTGATCATTGGTCGGCCTGAAGCTATATATTTTTATGAAGTTGATGGTCGAGGTCCATGTTGGGCTTTTGAGGGAGAGAAAAAGTTCCTTGGCTGGTTTCGTGGTTACCTTTTATGTGTTATTGCTGATCAAAGAACTGGGAAGAATACTTTCAACATTTATGATCTGAAAAACCGTTTAATAGCCCATAGTATAGCAGTTCAAGAAGTTTCTCACATGCTCTGTGAATGGGGTAACATTGTACTCATAATGGCTGACAAATCTGCTCTTTTTATTGTGGAGAAGGATATGGAGAGTAAGTTAGATATGCTTTTCAAGAAAAACCTTTACCCAGTAGCTATTAATCTTGTCCAGAGCCAGCATGCTGATGCCGTGGCAACTGCTGAAGTGCTTCGGAAATATGGTGATCATTTATATAGCAAACAAGACTATGACGAAGCAATGGCTCAGTATATTCACACTATTGGGCATCTAGAACCTTCATATGTTATCCAAAAGTTTTTGGATGCACAGAGAATTTACAACTTAACAAATTACTTGGAAAAGTTACACGAGAAGGGTCTTGCTTCCAAAGATCACACCACTCTTTTGCTCAACTGTTATACCAAGCTGAAAGATGTTGAGAAGCTGGATATATTCATTAAAAACGAGGATGGGGTGGGTGAACACAAATTTGACGTGGAAACTGCGATAAGGGTGTGCCGAGCTGCTAATTACCATGAGCATGCGATGTATGTTGCCAAGAAGTCTGGTAGACATGAATGGTACTTGAAGATTTTACTTGAGGACTTAGATAGGTATGATGAAGCCTTGCAATATATAAATAGCCTTGAGCCAAGTCAAGCTGGTGTCACTGTTAAAGAGTATGGAAAAATTCTCATAGAGCACAAGCCAAAGGAAACAATTCAAATATTGATGAGACTTTGTACTGAAGAAGGAGAACCGGCCAGGAGAGGATCCTCAAATGGAACCTTTTTACCCATGCTGCCATCTCCTGTTGATTTTCTCAATATTTTTGTTCATCATCCGCAGTCGCTAATGGAATTTCTTGAAAAATACACCAACAAAGTGAAGGATTCTCCTGCACAAGTTGAAATCCATAACACACTATTAGAGTTATACTTGTCTCATGACGTGGACTTTCCATCTCTTTCACAAACTGGCAACATTGAAAATGGTGAACTTGGAACAGGTAGAGGATCACGTGCTGCTGCAATGTTGAGAGCAGAATCTAATGGAAAAATAATTTCTGATGCTGCAATTGAGGAGAAAGATCGCCAGAAGAGACGTCAGAAGGGGCTACTATTGCTTAAAAGTGCATGGCCATCCGAACAAGAGCAGCCATTGTATGATGTCGATCTCGCAATTATTCTGTGTGAAATGAACTCTTTTAAAGAAGGGCTCTTGTATCTGTACGAGAAGTTGAAACTATATAAGGAGGTGATTGCCTGCTATATGCAGGCACATGATCATGAAGGTTTAATTGCATGCTGCAAGAGACTAGGGGATTCGGGCAAGGGTGGCGACCCTTCTCTTTGGGCAGATCTATTAAAGTACTTTGGTGAGCTTGGAGAAGATTGCTCCAAAGAAGTTAAAGAAGTTTTGACTTACATAGAAAGGGATGACATCTTGCCTCCAATCATAGTTCTTCAAACCTTATCCAGAAATCCATGCCTTACACTTTCTGTTATTAAAGATTATATAGCTCGAAAGCTGGAACAGGAGTCAAAGCTGATTGAGGAGGATCGGGTAGCTATTGAAAAGTATCAGGTTGTTTTTCAAATGTCTTAGATTATTTGTCACTTGAATCTTCTTCCTTCACAACTAACTTGATTTGTCAAAAAAAGAAAAAAAAAAGTTTGTTTCTTTGATGAACGGTCTTATAAAATGTGTTGGGCTGTCTATCATAAACAAATGTTATTTTATAACTCAATGGCCATTAACCCATGTGAGATTGTCATTTGTTTCCTCTAATCGTAAGGAGAGATGAAAATAACGATTGACTTTTTGAGTTCTAGACTTTTTAAGTTTCAGAAATAACTTGTACAGAGTGTTTAATTCGTCTGAACCGGGATGCGAGAAATATGCTTATTGTTGTTTGCTTATTTGCAGGAGGAAACATCCACAATGAGAAAAGAAATACAGGATCTTAGAACAAATGCAAGGATCTTCCAGCTTAGCAAGTGCACTGCATGCACTTTCACTCTTGACCTTCCTGCAGTGCATTTCATGTGTATGCACTCTTTCCATCAACGCTGTCTTGGTGACAACGAGAAAGAATGTCCAGAGTGTGCTCCTGATTACAGAGCTGTTGCAGAGATGAAGAAAAACTTAGAGCAGAATTCTAAAAACCAAGATTACTTCTTCCAGCAAGTCAGAAATTCTAAGGATGGGTTTTCTGTGATTGCTGAGTATTTTGGTAAAGGAATCATCAGCAAAACTATCAATAAACCTGCTGAAGCTCTTTAACAGACGAATGAATAATTATTCCAATGGCAATCTCTGAGAGATTTTTTCACATTGGGCTGCAATAAAGTGAAAATTAGACAGTGATCTCTCTATCTTGTGCAGTGGCCTCCTTGAAGCATACATGTGCAAGTGATTAGTGCAAATTCAGTCTTCTTATGGAGTTGGTGCATGATTTGGTTGACCAGGTTGATGAGTTGTAATTTGGCCAAAAAATTCCATATGTTTTGTGTTTTTAATGTTAGTGGTTAATTGAGTTTTTTTTTTCTTTTCTTTTGTAGAATCAGTTAACTCCTGTATAATTGCATTTATGAAGTATTGTTTGCATATCCTTGTTTGCTTCCTTGAAGTAGCACTATTGAGTGGGCCAAGCCAACCAAGAATTTCTTCTTTTTGACCAACTATCTTGAATTAACATCAGAGGCATAATAGCTGTGGTGAGGGCCTAGCTAAAGTCAAATCAGCCCTAGTTAGCTACCGTTACACATTTTTTTAATGACTTTAACAAACTCAATTATTATTTACTTCAAATTATTGATTCCTTTCTAGGATTGTCATCTATTTACAAGTAATTTTTGGGTTCCCAAATGCTAAACCAAAGCATAGCAAGACTGTAAAACTCTAACTACATGTATTTACAATTACAAGACATACAGCTACAATGTCAGAAACTTGTAGCATTGTTGAAAGTTTTCAAACATTTTTTTAATGAATCTAGTTTTTTTCAAAAATTGCACAGTTGGTAAAATTCAAATTCAAATGAATTAATTAAGTAATTAACACTAATTCAGTAATTCCACTGACCGAAAAAAGAAAAAAAAGAAGAAAAAGGGAAGAAGAAAAGAAATGAAAGGGTAGTTTGGACAAAGCAAATGGCAAAAATGGGGCACATGATTTGACAACAATAAAAAACAGTAGCTACTTTAGTATAGTGTGGTAAGCCAAACCGAACTTCCAAAGGTTAAAAGCCAAACACCTCCTCCCACAATAAAGCATTTCTCTCTCTTCCCCTACACAGACACACTGAAATACTTACACGCGCTCGTTCACCAAATGCAGAAAATCACAACCCTTAATTGCCCGATAATCTAAAGGTTTGGATTTTGCTCTTCACAATTATTAGCTTCAACTGTATTTGTGTACTATCCTATGCATATACAATTGTGATAAAGTTATTTTTTCTAATTTTTATGATCTGAATTGGGCGCCGTTGTTGAAATTTAGGTTCTTTTTTCTTTTCTTCAAAAAGGAAGGGGCCTTGAGTATTTGGTTTCTGCGACATGAGCAAAGAAAGAGAGAGGCCACCGGAACCTCTTGATTTCTTTATTTGGACTGTTGAGGTAATTCTTTTTTTTTCTTTTTTTTTTCGAGGGGGTTGGGTGTTTCTAATTTATATTTATTTTTTACATTTGGTTTGATCTTATATATTTTCAAATCTTCGGATCTTGTACTCTATTGCTGTTATCATTTTCTATGAAAAACTGGGTTTGAAGAATGAATTGTGGAGTGAGTCAGATAAATGAGCATTTGATCCATGTTAGTTATAGACTGTTTGTCAGTCCTTGTCTCTAGTCCCTTAATATTCGAAATCATTGGTTAAACCGTAAACCTTTTCAACAGAGGAGTGTGGCCTTCCCAGTTCCCAGTTTCACTAGTGAATTTAGTTAGTTAATTTTAGGAAATTGTTAATCCGTCTATCGATTTCCTTTGTTACTCCTGTCTGATTGCCATGTCGACCTGAAAGATATGCACTTGGCATAAACCCAGTTTGATATTGACGTGAGTGTAGATTCAATCTTATTCCTAGTCTCTTAGAAACAGTGCAGTTAAAAGGATGTCATCTAGTTAGGAGAGCTTGTATGAAAATGCATTATTGCAGTTGATAAATGATTTAGTAATTCGTCCTCTACTCATGTTTAGGGATAGTTGAGATTACATTTGAGCAGAAAAAATTGGCACTGGAGGATATATAAACAAGGTGGATGAGGCATGAATTGATGCAAAGGATAAGGACTGATGACTAAGGAGCTCTTCACTTTATTTTCTAATATCCATGAGCGAACTCTTGAGGCGGACTTGCATTGTAACTTGTAAGAGACTTCATATGCTTATTGATCTAAACGGTGTAGCCCAATGAAGACATTTATATGAGAGGCTCTGCCGTACAAGAAATCAAGAATTCACAAATAGCATGGTGCCTTATGCTAACAGTGTGGTTGCTACTGTATGTGGAGTAATATTAAATTATTAATGGTCATAGAAGTACCTTGCAGACTTTTGTACTTTTGCGATGTACTCTGTAATGATCTGTTGTGTCTCTTCATCCTCTCTTTCTTTCATAATATCTGGCAATCAAATTTCCTGCAGATTCCTGCAAGTAACTTCTTTTGCTGACTAACGACCTAGGTCATGAAAAGTAGTACTTCTTTCCTCAACTCCTGACCCTGAAAGACTCAAACATGCCTAACTTTGGTCAGCCTAATGCCCGGTTTTCATTTTCTTTGGTAATTTATGCTCTAACTTTTCCTGGCGTTCTTACCTGTTGAAACTTTTCCAAAATCCAAACTATGTCTTGAGAGAGAATGTCATGAGAGACTGCTTCAACAAATTACTTTGCTGAGATATAAAATAAAAGCATGGGTTAAACCTTTGTGTTTTTTTGAAGGACCTAACTTAACAAAAGATTGGGTAAGAAAATTGTTGTCAAAGAAAGCGTTTTTCTGAATCAATTTCGAATCCTTTGAATTTGTCTTTTCTTGATAGGATGTTGGTCT
Source organism: Rehmannia glutinosa (assembly GCA_016081115.2). Lineage (NCBI taxonomy): Eukaryota > Viridiplantae > Streptophyta > Magnoliopsida > Lamiales > Orobanchaceae > Rehmannia > Rehmannia glutinosa. Next base: position 18,680,122 of record CM071929.1, read on the forward strand.
GTGGTTGGAAGAGATAAATCTTGGTAGCTATCACCAAATTTTCAAAGAAAATGGGGTCAATGGAGAGTATTTGGAAGGGATGTCGATGTTTACAACTGAACAGATCCTCCGGTTCATAAGGAAGTGCCACATGAAATGGGGGGATTTTATAACCTTGTGCAAGGAGCTGAGGCGAATAAAAGGTCCCTTTCTCTCTATTGCCCTCTTATTCCTTTTGAACACATGTTAAGCTGCATCAGTTGGTTGTTGTCAAATTAATGATCTCTCAAATTTTTGTGGTATTTCTAGTTAATATTTTGTATTTTTTGTCTTCATATTACTATGCATGTGATACTACAGCCACTCTCGATCTCTGGGCTATGCGGTTATAAGACTTTGCTTTAACAATGGATAATCATGCCAATAGGCATGATAAAATTGTGTGAAAACAAAGAGGAGTTTGTTAGTTTATCTTTCTTCTCAATTGGTATATATTGTTCCTCTTTGACAAAACTAGGTTGTTTTATGCAGATTTTTACATCTTTTATAGGGGGTTTCCATAGTTATTTTATTGTTTCAACTTCAAAAGCATATTGGATAAATACTGTTTTGGTTTAATCAAATGAACCTTCTTTTACGATTATGATGTTCTTTAGAAGATCATATGTGCAGATATGTATGTTTTCTGTCTATATTTGTCCTCATTTGAATTCTTCATGCTCTTGGTCTAAAAAAGATATCTGTTTCTGAACGTTCAGCATGAAATTATTTAAGGCGGCCTCTTTGTGCTTTCCTTTACTATATGAAATTGCCAATCTTTACTGACTCTAATTATGCATTAGTGGCTTGCTTGAAAGGGGAGCAAAAGGTGCGACGACCTTGGTGGGCCCCGTCTTGCCTTTTCATCGATGCTGCGAAACGCAACAGGCGGTCTCGAGTTGTTTCCTTGAAGCTGGAACCATAATGTAGATTTGCTTGTATTGTAATTACTTTTTTTCAATTCCATGTGGAAAACTAGCAGTAGGAAAGAATACATATTTCGTCTTGTCTTAAATTTTGCCAAATATTGTTGGTTCTTGTTCGGAGAACCTTACCGTTTGTCAACGTTCTTCTGGATCGTATTATAGTTTTGAATGTTTGGTTTGGGATTTGTTGAGGAACAACATATCTATATACGTCAAGATGTTTTGGTTCTGTATATTTAAGTTCCGTATACACAAGTTTGGATTTTAGACAAAATTTATATGCAGGGGCCGAGTTGGATAACTATCTCACCCCCAAACAAAACCCCAGCTGGCCTGATTTTCCATTATCTATAGTTTAGTTGATGGTAGAAATTGTATGGATTCATTTTCGAGGAATGTTGTCTAATATAAATTTATGAAATGTTTTGAAGAGATACTACTTTATTATTATATTTTTTATGTGATAAAAATGTGTTTGGATTAGTGAATTGAAGAGGTAGATAGGTTGATTTGAGATTTTTTTTTCTTTTAAACGAATATGATTGATTTATTTATTTTTAACGCAAAATGAATAATGTGTTATGAAAATATGATGCAAGTCTTTAAAAAATAGGGTTTAGAATTTGAAATTTGGTTTATGTATCTTTATATGTGAGTTTGAAAATATTACTGTTTTGTTTTTTCCCTGGAAAACCACCTTTTTTTTTCTTTTCTAAATATGATGTAAATAATCTAAACACATTTTTGAGGTAAATCTAAACACTCGCTCTGCCAATATAGCTCCGGAAATAGCCATCGGAAAATATGAAAATTCCTCCTTATCCTTGTATATATAAGTCGTGCTGATGAATTTATGTACATTGTTATTTCAACTATTAATCGTGGTTTAATACTAACATAGGAAATCTATTAAATTTAAGTACTCTAACCAGGTAGTAATTTCTTAAAATGTTTCTGTTCTTGTTGAAAATATTGTAATGTTGATTTACATCAATGCCCCGCACAACCACAGGTACCAAATTTTGAAAAAATGAGAGCAGTTTCTTGCTTCTCTTACTTCGTCTCTCTAAAGGTTTGTACAAGTTTGGCCTAGTCAAATAGATGATGTTCAAAAATGGCTTTACTTATTCCCAAAGTTCAATAATGGCCTTCTTCTATGTTAAATGTCCAAATTACCCTTTCAAAGACTTTAATATACCAACAACCCTCCAATTGCAAAAGGTCTAAAATACCCCTTTTTATTTCTTCCACAAATTTGTGTATATCAACCGAATTTTTGGGGTTTGTAGTTCAACGAACCGAAAATCCGTGCATCTCCTCCTTTCCAATCTTCGACATTGCAAGCGAAATCAACATCCAGGTTTGAATTTAGTTCCTCCGACCTTATGACATTGTTTTATTCAATTTATCCGTCATTTCGTTCATTTTCTCGAGTAGATGAAGTCGATTAATCGAATCTCGCGTATTTGCGAGAAAACGGTCGTTTAATCGACCCCAAGTCGAGTCGGTCAATCGACAAAGCATTAATGTGTCGATTGGGATCGACATTAATCTTCGATTCGATTGACCGACTCATCGGGGTCGATTAAGCGACCCGTTTTCGCAAATACGCGACATTCGATTAATCGACTAAAACGCAGTGTCGTTCAATCGACTCATGTTCTCCTAATAAGTCGATCAATCGACACATCAAATTTTGGTCGATTGAATGACTAAGAAGAATGGTCGATTACACGACCCGTTTTCGCAAATTCGCGGCGATCGATTAATCGACTTATTCAAAATCAAACAGAATCGCACTATAGTCTATTACTTGACATTTTTATCTTCAATTTAATTCACGGACAACATGTCTTCACCGTTTTGGATTACCGTGTATTATTTTGGACATTTTGTTAATAACAATGAAAAATGGCAATGGGTATTTAGTGATGATGGAATGCATGCATCAGAGTTCCAATAAGTCGAAACTTCATATGAAGAGCTATATTCTAAGGTACAAAATATTTGCAAAGTTGATCCCAATTTGCATGATATGGAGATGGGATTTATTTCTCCGGCAAGCATACTGATCTTTTCAAATTCTGTCGGATTACTTCAGGCGAGGGAGTGCAATGGTATTTGGCTCTCAATAAACAAGGTTGATTATTCCCTTGTGTGTAACCCTTGTGATGAAAACTATTTGTGGCGTGCCACGGGGCGAGCATAATGTAGTTGATCGTGACGTGCAAACCGGTAGATGGATATCATAATTTTGAGGTGGAAGAAAATAATCACGGTGATGATGTTCGAAATGTGAATGATATTTGGGATGGGTTGGAGGTAATTCGAGAATCTCCTTCCAATGATTATAACGGTGATGCGTTTACTACACCGCGAAGAACCGATTTTAATCAGCGGCAATTGGAGAAGAAAATCGGTTCACAAATGAGCATCTTCTTTCTTCGGTCGGAAGTACATCACGAGTTGTACCGTTGATATTGACTTGAATGTTGACCAAGTATTCGATACCAAGAAAGAGCTTCAAGAAGTTGTGCACATGATCGCATTGAAATACAATTACCGAGTTCAAAACAAAAAAATCGAACAAGAATGTGTACACAATTGTTTGTGTTGATGAAAATTGCAAATGGCGTTTGCATGCAACAAAGTTCAAAGACTACGATTATTTTTGATTAGAAAATATGCACTGTAACATACTTGCCCTCTAAATTTGTCCACCAATGATCATAGACAAGCAAGATCGTGGATCATTGGAAAACATATCGTGTCGAGTTTGAGGATCGCAACACTACATATAGACTTTGATGTTGCAAATGAAATTCGCCGAGACTTTGGCATTGAAATAAATTATCAAAAAGCGAGGAGGTCTAGAGAAAGCGCTTTAGCATACATAAGGGGTTCACCCGAGGATAGTTACACTAAGTTGGCCGCATGGGCCCATAACTTGAAAGTAGCTAATCCGGAACTATATACTCTTTAGAGGTTGATAGTGAAAACCGCTTCAAGTACTTTTTCTTGGCATACGGGCCTGCGTTCGTGGGTTTCACTCTTCAATGCGCCCGATGGTTGTTGTGGACGGAACATTTTTAAGCGAAAGATATAAAGGTACGTTGATTATCGCTACTTGTCAAGATGCAAATATGCGATTTATCCTCTTGCATGGGCCGTTGTTGATTCCGGAACGATCTTCGTGGCATTGGTTTTTATGAACTTGAAAGGAATTCGAGGTGACCAAGAAGACCTTGTTGTGATATCATGCAGACCACGGGGAGTCTTATCGGTGCGATCAAATGTTTTTTTCAAAATGCACGTCATGCTCATTGTATTTATCATATCAAAGGCAACTTGAGGATCAGAACTTTCGAAAAGATCGATACTATCTCCTTTTTAACAAAGCGGTGATGCATATACAATAGAAGAATTTCACAAGTATATGTCACAAATTCAAGCTATTGACGAGAAAGGTTGGAAGTATCTTAACGATACAAATTTTGCTACTTGGCGAGGTCATATTTTCGGGGAGACCGTTATAATATCATGACGTCAAACAATGCGAGTCTCACGAACTCGAGTGTTTAAAAAAGCCCGACAAACTCCTATACTTGCATTGTTTGATAGTATTGGAAAAAAGTTGCGATCTTGGTTCTATGAGAGGCGTGAGGTGCACGCAGTTATCTGAGCAATCTAACCCCGCAATGGAAGAAAAATTACGCAAGTCTCATGAAAAATCCGAAGTTCACGGTTGAACCAATTGATCAAAGTTTATATGTGGTGAGGAGTGGGGCCATAAATTTCCGTTAACTTTGCCGAGAACACTTGCACTTGCGAAAGTTTCAATTGGACCACCTACCCTGTGAGCATGCAATAAGCGGCCAAGAAGAGAGGTTTGTCAATATACCCCATGTGCTCACCGTCTATTCCGTTGACTATTGGAGGAAAGCATATGCGGAGACTATCTTCCCTGTACTAACGAAAATGAATGGGAGATTCGATAACATTAAGAAAATGATTGTCTTGCCACCTATTGTCGGACAACGAGGTGGGCGTCGTGAGAACGATGCACGAATACCGTCAGCGGGAGAGTTCCGCTCAAGACAAAAATGCGGTAGGTGCCAACAATTGGGGCACAACCGTGAATTGTCATGATCAAAGACCGATGAGCGATAAGACAATCACATATTTAGTGATTGTTGCATTTAAATCTCCGATTTCGTAATTGTTGTATTCATGAATTTGGACAAACCTCTCTGTATTGTCAAAATAACCAAAAAAATGTTAAGTAATCGTTCTTCGTCAACATGGTCATTCTTTAAACCGGCTACATGGTCAATCGGGTCGGTCGGTGAGGGTGAGCGACCTTCAACCGACCACGGGGTCGGTCGGTGGGCGACGACCGTCGATCGACCACGAGGTCGGTCGGGTCGGGTGAATGACGCAATCGACCGGTCGGTCGGGTCGGTTTGAGCGACCTATGACCGACCACGGGTCGGCCGGTGGTCGATCGAGCGTCATGACGACTACCGGGGACCAGGTCACCACTTGGTCGATCATGGTCGGGTTGCACGACTTGTGACCGATCATATAACATATAGTACTAAATTATATAAGATTTTATAACATATGATACTATGATACGGTGCAACGTGATTTATAGTCCGGTGATTACCGTAATCCCGATCAACACTAAACTATATGAGATTTTATAACATATGATGATCTTATGTAGCATATAGTATGATATATTTTACAATTGTGGCGAAAAAATTGGCAACATATTGATAACATATGATACTATGATACGACAAAGGTCTGGCGTGATTTATAGTCCGGTGATTACCGTAATCCCGATCAACACTAAACTATATGAGATTTTATAACATATGATGATACTTATGTAGCATATAGTATGATATATTTTACAATTGATTGGCGAAAAAAATTGGCAACATATTGATAACATATGATACTATGATACACGGTCTGCAACGTGATTTATAGTCCGGTGATTACCGTAATCCCGATCAACACTAAACTATATGAGATTTTATAACATATGATGATACTTATGTAGCATATAGTATGATATATTTTACAATTGACGGCGAAAAAATTGGCAACATATTGATAACATATGATACTTGATAATCTGATGCAGCGTGATTTATAGTCTGTGATTACCGTAATCCCGATCAACACTAAACTATATGAGATTTTATAACATATGATGATACTATGTAGCATATAGTATGATATATTTTACAATTGTGGCGAAAAAAATTGGCAACATATTGATAACATATGATATCTATGATACAATCTGATCTGGCAACGTGATTTATAGTCCTGTGATTACCGTAATCCCGATCAACACTAAACTATATGAGATTTTATAACATATGATGATACTATGTAGCATATAGTATGATATATTTTACAATTGGCGAAAAAATTGGCAACATATTGATAACATATGATACTATGATACGGTCTAAGCGTGATTTATAGTCCGGTGATTACCGTAATCCCGATCAACACTAAACTATATGAGATTTTATAACATATGATGATACTATGTAGCATATAGTATGATATATTTTACAATTGGCGAAAAAATTGGCAACATATTGATAACATATGATCTATGATACGATCTGGCGTGATTTATAGTCTGTGATTACCGTAATCCCGATCAACACTAAACTATATGAGATTTTATAACATATGATGATACTATGTAGCATATAGTATGATATATTTTACAATTGGCGAAAAAATTGGCAACATATTGATAACATATGATACTATGATACAACGGTAACGTGATTTATAGTCGGTGATTCGTAATCCCGATCAACACTAAATTATATGAGAGATTTTATAACATATGATGATACTATGTAGCATATAGTATGATACCCTAAACCCTAAACTATAAATCCAAAACCCTAAACCCTAAACCCTAAACCCTAAACCCTAAACAAACCCTAAAAGTAGGGTTAACGACATCGACCGACCATTAATCGATAGCGTTTAATGGTCGATGCATCGACCACTAATCTACCAATCATCGCTCAAAGGGTCGATTAATCGACCACCGTATCGTTCATATGGCGTTGCAACGACCACGAAGCGACACGATTAAAAATTTATTGGCCCCACGATTAAAAAGACGCGTTTGAGTCATTTTTCATTTTTACTTGCGAAAAAAGCGAACAAAAAGAAAGACACATGAATCGATTAATCGATCATATGAAGCGACACATGAATCGATTAATCGACCACGTATTAATTGACCATGTATTAATCGACCACGTACTAATCGACCATGGAACGACAACCTTGGTCGGTTAATCGACTGATGATACGACACATGAATCGGTTAATCGACCACTAATCGATTAGTGAATCGATTAATCGACCACCGTCGGCGTTTCGTGTACCCCTGATTGATTAAATAGGCGTTTCCTAATCGACCCTTTGTCATTTTCATTTTTACTTTCCGAAAAAGCGAACGAAGAAGGCGAGCGGGGACGAACTAACAATTCTTGAGGTAAATGTTGTTATTTTGTTTTACATTATCATGCCATATTTCCATTTTCTTAATCAATTGTTTCATATTTTGTTTCATGTTGCTTTTTAGTGTAGGTTAGGTTTAGGGTTTGAATATATATCGGTTCTTAATGTCTGTTTTGGTTGTTTTGACATGATACAGAGCTTGACAAACAAATTTAGAATTCTACAGGCATTGATTTTGACATTACATATCTACAAGTAAGTAGATGCCAAATTACAGTTGTTTAATAATTAGAATGCATTCTACTTTGTATTTTTCATTTCTTTAAGACTACTTGTTTGAATGCTAGTGAACCGGGAACCTGCGGAGGAAAGCTACCTATTTAAAATGCTAGATTGTTCTTTGTCATCGGAGGAATGCCCGGTGCATGATCTTTGTTGAGTGGAACTCCTTCATCCGTCTAATTGCTCCAATACTTGATCTATATTTTGAAGGATTTTAGTGTTCTTGATGTTAAAACTCGAATTGATTGTTAGGGACAGGTTTGAGAGGTTTGAAAGTTATATTGATAAAACAAAAGCTAGATTTGACAAGGCGAAACATCGTATATCGTGGATGGCAATTACTTTAATCGAATTGGAGAGGTAATTAACGAGAACATAATCTGGTTAAGTTGGTTATTTTACACTTTGACATTCTAATTTACATGTCATTTGTACGGGAAAGCATTGAAGAAAAAGAGTTTCGGATTTGGGTTTCAATATTATGACATCGCCTACAACGCGTCTTCAAAACACATGCTTATTTGCTCAAATTGACTTCTCGGATGTACTGGGTATCATATCAACAATCCAGTAGTGATTGACTCGGAAAGTTCAGCGGAGGATGTTTTACGTAGGAAGTAATTCGGTTGTTTAGTTGTTATGCATGTAATTGATGAGTTTGTAACAATGACAACTTTTATAAATTATGTCTTGATTGATTGTTTGTTAAACAATGACAACTTTTACAAATTGTGTCTTTCGGATGGTCGATTAATCGACTCATCATTGTTACTCAATTAGTCGATTAATCGACCTCGCGACGATACAGAGGTCGATTAATCGACTCACTGTTGTTCATATAGTCGATTAATCGACATCCGTATTGTTCGGATGGTCGATTAATCGACTCATCATCTGTTGTTCATATGGTCGATGAATCGACTCATCCGTATCGTTCAAATGGTCGATTAATCGACTAATTCTCAACTAATTCGACTAATCATAGCATTTACAATATACTTAAAAGTATATCATTTACAAGTATTCAAAATATCTTGATCAATACAATCAAGGATCATAATTAAAAGCATATATGTCGGCGCCAACTTCTCCTCCACATAAGCATATGATGGCTATTTACGAGATTTATTTCTTGCGGCACACTCGGAAATTCAATATATTTGATCACGAAGACTCAATCACCCCTATGATATGTTAAAACAACAATTAGCATTTAAGTAAAACATTAAGCTAAATAACACGATTAAGATTAGATGACTTACGGCGTGCCTGTTTGGATGTCTTGTCGATCGACCACTTTGGGGGCGTTTATTTTAATCCCAACTTGTTGTGCAAGTAAGGGTAATATCACTGCAGAATGAGAGTTCAAGGTAATTGATTAAGTTGCCCCTCTGTTGGCGACCTTGTCGGGATCATAGATATTCACCTCCGATGTTTCAAATACAACTTGCCGCAATCCAATGCTTATTATAGCAAATTGGAAAATACAAGTGTGTACACCTGACCCATTCCCTCCCAAACTTTCTCCAAGTCCCATTCGTATAATTAATCAAATAATTTTCGAACTTGAAGTTAGTGGGGTTACGCTTGTAATCATTGAGTGCAAATATCAATGATTGATAGAACATTCTGTTTATGCCAGAATGGCTCGGGTGTACTTGCCGAAGGACACCGGATATCTTGTCTGTCTCTCCCGTAACAAGGTCATCGCCAAATCCACGTCTTTGAAAAGTGAAAAGTTGTTATAAGATTCACATATATACTAAATCAATATTGTACATATTAAATGGACTTACATCATCTTCAAGCCAAGCCCCGGATGCGATAATCAACGTAAACCATCTTTTAGCATTTTTATATGTGGCCCCATCTATGATCAATTCTTCTTTGTTGGAAGCAATACGTACATATTAATTAATGAAATGAAGCAAAAACATAAAATAAACCTGGGGGTCGATCGGTGGTCGGTCAATCTACCATTAATCGACCTCGATCGATCGGAAAAAAATCGATTAAAGGTCGATGGACGACCATTAATCGACATCCGATCGATTGAAAAATCGATTAAAGGTCGATGGACCGACCATCAATCGACTAAGCGATCGATCAATGGACCGACCATCAATCGACTAAGCGATCGATCAATGGTCGATTGACCACCATCAATCGACTAATCGGTCGATCAATGGTCGATGGACCGACCATCAATCGACCTATCGATTGTGATGTTTGCGATTAATATTACCTATCACCGCATTTGTGTACCATTCTTTAAATTTTTGGCCTTCAATGGATCCAGGGAGGAAGAAATCAATTTGCATCTTGTCCAAAAAATGTTAAGGAGGTGGTTGTTTGTGTCCTCGATTGATTGTGAAGGGAGTTCTTGTATGAATTGAAGACACTCTCCTTCGCTTCACTCCCGTTTGTAGAACATTTTCTTTTTCTACATGTTTTGATGGCCTCTTCTTCCTTGTATATTTCACCGTTCCCGATCATCCCCGTGTTTACTGCTCCACCTCCACCACCTCAACATCGGAATGCATCTCCGCATCCACCACATCGGCGACCTTATTCTTCTCCACCTCAACAGACCGGGTCTTCTCTGCATCGATCTTCCTCCTCCTCAAAAGATCGACCCTCAACAACCTTTGATCATGCTCCTCCTCAACAACCTCGATCATGCTCCTCCTCAACAACCTCGATCATGCTCTCCTCAACGGCTGATCATGCTCCTCCTCCTCAACGGCCTGACTCTTAGTCTTCTCTGTCTCCACCACCGTCCCATAATCGGAGACGCCCCGTCTCCATCTGTTGTCTCTCGGGAGTGAACCACGTATAAAGTGACTTAACTGCTTCAAGTTTTGGTCTAATGCATAAATCTTGCGGTCAATTCTTGATCTTTCCGCTCATAAGAGAAAAAGCATCTTCGACCTTTTTGTTTAGAAAAGAAAAAGCATCATCTTGCTTTTTTTTGTCGGCGTGGCCACGGCATCAAAACTCCGCTCATACCGATGGAAGGGTAGGTGGAAGGTGGGGGTACTCGAGAATCGCCTCCATGCTCCGTCTCATGGACATCCCACGACTCTCTCTGTGTGCTGTCTGTCTCGTCTCTGTGTCTGTCTCTATCTACTCTGTCTCTCTCTTCCACCATCTCCCGATCATCGTGGGCACCGTCTCCTCATCCAAAGGATAATCGAGATCTCGGGGAACACGGGAAACATCACAACATATTCCTTTTCCATTTCTTCTTGTGTCGGAGACAATGGAAACAAAACTTCATCCCGCCAATTCACAAACAATATCTATTACAAATAATCTCAAAATGTCGATTAAAAATTATACGCAATTAAAAATAATCTCAACATTACCATAGGCTCGTCGCCCAAGACGGCAATAATCTCCCAAAAGCCAAAAGTGGTTGTGGACCTCCACCCACACATCTAGGAAGTCTTTGTTCGGTTCTTTCGATTCTAAACATTGGCATACGGCAGAAAGGTCTCAAATGCCCATACCTAACAAACAATCCAATGTTATAAATATTTATCGAAATTGAAAATATACATTGTAATCTAACGAAAATGACTTTGATAAATACATGCACCGCATGTGTAAAGCCCCGTGCTGTGATGGTCAACTTTAGCGATCATAGTTTTCGTCAAACGTGTAAAAGATATTCATAGGATGATCTTTGAGGGTATTTATTGACAAGATCCAAATTATCAACAACTTGAGAATCTTCATATCAATTGAAGTCTTAGAGCTCCTTACACCATAAAAACACACTCATATATGAGGGCAATCCCAATTTATATCGGTCCTCCTCATTCTTTTGCCTGGTCTTAAAAGCCGCCTTCAAAACACAGTTGAATGGCCTTTTTCCCCCCCCAAAATACTCTACCGCTAACCGTCTATATCGATGGGATGTCCTTTACAAAATCATTCTCAATTAGGGATTTAATCCGGTGATGAGAGTGAAGTCAGAACCCGAATCGACATTTGCATCCCCAACACGGAACCATACCTCATCATCAACAGGTGATTTAATCCTCATAAATAATAGAGCATGAAGAAGTTTACAAGAAATGCATATTATCACGGAACTTGTATAATTCTCAAAGCCGAGTTCAACAACATCTCTTTGTGTACGGCGCCTAACTTATCATATACTAGCCTTAGAACTTGTAAGTTACATCGGGATGTAACTCTTGAATCAAACCGATTTTCAATGGTGGTGAGGTATGCCATTTTTACGTATAATTGAAAGCGAGAAAAGACAAATTTTGGAGTGTTAAATATCGGTTAACTTGCGAAATCGAGATATTAGCGATTATCAAGCGATTATTTGGCTTAAAAAAACACTTTATATAACATTTTCCATAATCTAACATTAACATTCCTCCCCGGCAAAGACTCCCAACAAAATTTTGCAATGAAAAAAAAACACAACATTCCCATAAGCAATGCTAACATTCCAAATAACATTAACATTCAATTCAAACTAAACCCTAAACCCCATTCGGTATATAACATTCATTCAAGGTGTCAAAAAAAAAAAAAAACATTCATTCAATAATTCAATACCTCAAACCATCATAACATTCTTTACAATGCGGTTAAAATAACTAATTCAAAAAACAAAATAAAACTCTTACTTTATAGACAAAAAGTCGCAAGAAAATATTCCCCAACGACGGGCACGGTGGCTATCAACGGCGGCTATCAACGACGGCAATCAATGGTGGTCGCTTTGGACGGTGGTGAGGGTCGATTTGAAGCGATTGTCGTTTAGAGTCGATTGAGGGCTTATAAACCTACGAGAGGGGTTTTAAATTTCTAATCGACCACTTTAGTCGATTAATCGACCTCGACCCACCACATTTGTTTAGTCGATTAACGATCGATTAATCGACCTCGACACATTAATCTTTGGTCGGTTAATCGATTTCGATGGGTCGATTAACCGACCCGATTCTCGCATGGTACGCAGCGTGATCGATTAATCGATCCAAAATGACCGGTTAATCGACCTGCGTCTTTATGATGGGCATTTCGGGAAGTGTACAATTTCTACATTTTTCTATTTTTTTTAAGCGATAAACGCGGTCAAAGCCATTCTTGATAAGTTGTTGGGTGGTATATTTGATATATGGGACAAAGTTTAACTTAAAACCCTATACCCATTACCACACTGTTCAGAGCAAGTGAAAAGCAAAAACGAGCAATGTTCTCTCCCCCTACTAAGAAATCCACCCTAAGTGCCCGTAGAAATGTCGCTAACCGAGGAGATGAAAATTCCACTCCGCTGGCTGGGAATCGGAGACCACTGCTCGACAGTCCCGCCGTTCCCAACCGCCCCACCACCGGAACCCCCGCCCCTTGGGCCTCTCGCCTTTCCGTCCTTGCCAGGTAGTGTCCATGTATACGCCCTTGATCTCTTTCTTTTCTCTTTTTAATTCGGTGAGTTCATGTATGCCTTTTCATTCTTTTTGTTTAGAGTATTACGTGTGGCCATTTATGTTCATACCTTGTACTAGTTTTGTTGGCATTAGGGTTTTCTGGATGTTGGGGGAAGGTACAACTTCTGAGATGCGAGGTAGTAATGAATCTTTAGCTTTGTGTGCGACTGAGGCCGAATTGAGTACTTTACCTGGTGTGTCTGTGTGTATGTGTTTGCTGATTGGTCTAATAAATTACTGCTTATCCAAGATGATGTCCATTAGCTGCTATTTGTTGCATTTGCTGAGAAATGTGTGCGGTAAATGGAAGGCAACAATAGCTTAAGCAGTTAAGCCTTAATAAATAAGAACTGATGATGAAAAATTGTCATAATCTTACCAACATTTCCTTATAAGAAGTCACCTTTTAGAAATACTTTCCCAAAGATTATCCATTTTCCCACATTTCTAATGTAAGTTATGGTTCGTTACACCCCTCCCCCCCACACACACAAAAAAGAAGCCTTGAAGGGTGTGCTGGTGGTCTATCTTGGATGCTTCTATATTGATCTTGTCATCCGATGTTGAGAAAAATAAATCTTGAGATATTCAGTCACTAATTATGAGCCTGTTGTTAACATACTCAGAATCCCACCTGCGAAGAGAAGTGACAGAGGAGATGAGGTTGATGCTGTTCAGCCTGTGTATGTTGGGGAGTTCCCTCAAGTAGTACGTGATGCACAGATCATGTCATCACAGAATCATGTTCCTGGTTTGTCCAGCAAAATTTATCTCCGAATGCATAATATTGTTGAATTAATTTCAGTTTTTCTTTTTTTAATAGATTTCTAATAGTAGTCCATCTGGCAGCTGATGCATCTATCTCTGGTGGAATGGACAAGGAGACATCTCTGGCATGGATCATATGTGGAAACAGGCTCTTTATCTGGAATTACTTATTACCTGCTGCTTCAAGAAAATGTATCATCATTGACCTTACATCTGCCACATCAGAAATTGGAGACGTCAGCAGCAGTTCATTTCAAACTAACAATTGGTTAGTGTGTGTTGTCAACTGGGACAGCTCGAAGAAAATGGGTAGCAACGTTGTTCAACAGTCCAATTCTGCTGGGATTATATTGTGTAACAAAAAAAATGGTGCTCTAATTTTCTGGCCAGATATACACAATGCTAACAAGATCTCTCCACTCACATGTCTTGCTTTTTCTGAGTCAGAAGCGACTCATTTGCGACAAAATGGAAAAGCCGTCTCAAGCAAGCAGCGGAAAACTGACAACCTTGGCAACAATGTTGCAAAATGTTCTATCAACTCTTTAATAGCTTCAGCAATCCCTGCTGCCGTCAACAGCTGCATTGCTCTTGCATGTAGCTCTAATGGTGTGCTCTGGAGATTCCACTGCAGCCCTTCTGGTATTCACTGTGACCAGATTGAGGATGGCATGTCAAATATATTTTCACAAGGAGGTGATAATAGCCCACTTGTGGCAAATAAAGGCTATCCTAGGTCATTGATTTGGCACTCTTTTAGTCATTCATCAGATGACACTACAAGACAGTTCCTTCTACTAACTAATCATGAGATACAGTGCTTCACAGTAAAACTTTTTTCTGAGTTTGATGTGTCAAAGCTTTGGTCACATGAAATCATTGGCACTGATGGTGATCTGGGTATCCAGAGAGATCTTGCTGGCCAAAAGAGAATTTGGCCTCTTGATTTGGATGTTGATAGTGATGGCAAGGTAATAACTATTCTTATTGCTATCTTTTGCAAGGATCGGGTGACCAGTTCAAGCTACACGGAGTACTCTCTTCTGACCATGCAATATAAATCTGGAGTAAATATGGCGAAGCCAATAGGTGAACAGATATTGGAGAAAAAGGCGCCGATCCAAGTTATTATACCTAAAGCAAGAGTAGAGGATGAGGAGTTTTTGTTCTCAATGAGATTAAAGGTAGGTGGCAAGCCAGCTGGTTCTACTATTATACTCTCAGGTGATGGTACTGCAACAGTCTCCCACTATTGGAGAAACTCCACCAAACTTTATCAGTTTGATCTGCCTTATGATGCTGGAAAAGTTCTTGATGCTTCAGTATTCCCTTCCTCGGAAGAAAGTGAAGATGGAGCTTGGGTTGTACTCACTGAGAAAGCTGGAGTTTGGGCTATACCAGAGAGGGCAGTTTTAGTTGGTGGAGTTGAACCACCTGAACGAAGTTTGTCTCGTAAAGGGAGTTCTAATGATGGATCTTTACAGGAAGAAAGAAGAAACTTCTCAGTTGCTGGAAACATTGCTCCAAGAAGAGCCAGTTCAGAAGCTTGGGATGCAGGTGATAGGCAGAGGGCAGGCTTAACTGGAGTTGCACGTCGGAGCCCTCAAGATGAGGAATCAGAAGCTTTACTAAGTCAGCTTTTCCATGATTTTCTCTTGTCTGGGCAGGTTGATGGTGTACTTGACAAACTAAAAAATTCAAGGGCTTTTGAAAGAGAGGGGGAAATAAATGTATTTACCCGGACAAGCAAATCAATTGTTGACACTTTAGCTAAACATTGGACAACAACCAGGGGCTCGGAGATTGCTCTATCTGTTGTGTCCACACAACTAGTAGAGAAGCAGCAGAAGCATCAAAAGTTTCTTCAGTTCCTTGCTTTGTCGAAGTGCCATGAAGAATTGTGTTCCCGACAGAGTATGATCAATTTTTCCAATTTGATTAGTGTGTTTTTTTTTTCCTTTTCTTTTTCCTTCTAATTTCTGATGAAGTTTTTTTGATATAATTAATTTCGAGAATCTTAAAAATGCCTGCCTTCCGTAGCTGTTAGGTGCTTTTGTTGTTGAAAACATGTCTGGCATTTACCTCTTTTTATTAACCATTGACCTGTCATTGAGTTGATGAGTATTTGTAAGAGACTTCTTGTTGTCCGTAAATGCTGCTCTCATTACATTTTTCAACAAGTCTCTAATATATAAACCTATCAAATCTAAGGTTTATTTTCTGACCAGGACAATCTATGCAAATTATCATGGAACATGGGGAAAAGCTTGCTGGCATGATCCAACTGAGAGAACTTCTAAACACGATTAGCCATGCCAATGCATCTGGACTTGGCTCCTATTACGGTTCAGATGCCCGGACTTCTGGAGCCCTCTGGGATCTTATCCAGTTAGTTGGTGAGAGAGCCCGTCGAAACACAGTTCTTTTGATGGATAGGGATAATGCTGAAGTATTCTATAGTAAGGTTTCAGATCTTGAGGAGCTATTTCATTGCTTAGAGAGACAGCTAGAATTTATCATCAGCGAAAATATGCCGATTCTCGTTCAATCTCAAAGAGCTTGTGAACTCTCAAATGCATGTGTGACAATATTCCGTGCAGCTATTCAATATAGGAGTGAACACCACTTGTGGTATCCTCCGCCTGACGGCTTGACCCCATGGTATTCCAAAATTATTGTGTGGAGTGGGCTGTGGAGTGTTGCATCATTCATGCTTCACTTGCTCAATGAAACAAATCGCCTTGATGATTCTGTGAGGTTCGATTTCTATTCGAATCTTGAAGTACTGTCCGAAGTATTACTCGAGTCATATTCTAATGCTATCACAGCAAAAGTTGACCGAAAGGAAGAACACAGGAGTCTATTGGAGGAATACTGGAAATGCAGAGATACCCTTCTTGACTCCCTTTATAAGCAAGTGAAAAATTTTGTACAAGCAAAACTCCAGGTTAGTTTTTTGGATTAATTTCTGGGTAGAAGCCTCATATGAGGTTTCAGAACTGACAAAAATGGTTGAAACCTATATATGCACATTAGAATTTTCTCCCATCACCGTGATTTATCCTCCTATGTCCTATTTCAAAGTACACATTTTTGCTGGAGTTTTAGATGTGAGTGAAAAAATCGAGTTTTTCTACATGGTTACATTATGCCCTCAAAAGTAGTGGTTAGTAGTGTGTGACTATAAGTGAGATTAATTTGAGAAGAAATTTTCGTTTTAGGTGATGGGGCCTTATTATGAGAAGTCCCAAAGAGGAATTGGGAGTATATGGATCACTGTGCATCATTGAACTCTACCTTGGCGGTGCTTCTAGTGCTGAACCATCAACTGCTTATATTTGGCAAAACTATAATTATTGTGAAGCAATTTAAATCGAAATAAAAGAGAGAGTGAATTAATGTAAGTAAATAGGATGCAGGAAACCTTGTGTAATCCATTTTGAAAAGAGAAAGTCCAAAACTTTTTAGCTCCAGATTCTCCTAAAGCTGATAGATGTTGATAAGATCTCCATTATACATTATAGCAAATAGTCCACTGTGCAACTCAACTTAAATTGTTTTCTTTCTGATGCATGCTAGCTCTAAGGGAACAGATGTCATCCTCTAAAGCATGGTGGAATTTATTTGGACACGTCCATAATTGTTTACTTTTCTGCTGTTGCAGGATTCAGCTCAAGAAAACGAAGAGCTGAATAAGGATACCCTGATGACACTTTCTTCGAAGCTATTGTCTATCGCAAAGCGACATGAGGGCTATCAAACTATGTGGAGCATATGCTGTGACCTTAATGATTCTGAACTCCTCCAGAGTCTCATGGTATGAATTTAAATTTTTAAGTTAGTAGTACTGCAAGTCTATTTCTCACAGAGCCAATGGTTGATCCTTACGGCCTTACCAAATGTGGATTCTGTTCCCTTCATTTTTCAAGCATTTTTTGTTTTTGTTTTTGATGTATCATTATTATTATTTAGCGGTGTGGTTGGGTATTTTTTCCTCTAATTTCTTAAAAGCTGCTTTCTCTTCAGATGCGCAGTTTTATCAAAATAAAATCTTTTGTTTTGTAGCACGAAAACATGGGACCTAAAGGAGGTTTCAGTTGCTTTGTCTTCAAACAACTCTACGAAAGCAAACAATTCTCAAAGCTTATGAGACTGGGTGAAGAGTTTCAGGATGAGCTATCTACATTTCTGAAGCAGCATCCTGATCTTCTCTGGCTTCACGAAGTGTTTCTTCATCAATTTTCCTCAGCTTCTCAAACTTTACATGCATTATCTCTTTCTAAGGATGATCGATCAATTTCAGCTATTGAGGAGATTGAATCTATTGGCTCAAGGCACAAATTAACTTTGGCGAACAGAAAGCATTTTCTGAACCTCGCAAAAATATCAGCAATGGCGGGTACTATTTCCAGCTGTAATATATGTATACCAATTGCTCCTATGATTTCAATATATCCTTTTGCTGCAAGATGTTTCATTGTCAGACTTTTATTTTTTCCCAAACTAATCATGTCCTTCTGCTACTAAAAGTTAATTTGATGAGAAATTAGAATCTAAATTGTTTCCCTTTCCCCATCTTGCTCCCAAGAACGTTGTTTCTATAGCCAAAGTACGGTCTGAATCGATTTTTTTCAAATAACCTGCTGCGTGATGAGCAAGAATCTTTCTATATTCTGACATTAAAAATTACCCAATTGATTCCATTAGGGATAGTAACACTTATAAAATCTACAATGCCGAAAAGGAACAGGACCATAGAGCATGGCAGCATAGTTTCTTGTAAATTGTAATATTCGGGATCGAAATTTTCATGTTCATGTACTCATTTTGAAGAACTGTGACTTTCATTAGAGTGTTATGCATTTCTGTCGGTTCCTCGAGCATTTTTCGGTTTCTGTTAGAATTTGTCAAATTTACAATTTTGGATTTTCTCCTTTGCAATTCTCCTTCAGTCCAAATATTATGTAGCTAGTTTACTCAGCATGGAGTTTTAGATGAGAGTTGAAAAGTAAGTTTTGAGTATGAGTACAAAACTGCCTCGTTAAATAGTGGTTTAGAGTTAGTGGTCACATCATTATTTTTTAAGTAAGAGGGTATTTAGAGGAAAAGAGTTTCCATTAAATTGGAATCGTATTGATAAGGAAATAGGAGGCAAAATTTGGGGCAGAGGGAGTGTATCTCTTTGCTTTTGGTAGAAGGATTTATTACTTTTTTATCATTTAGCATTTTCTACCAAACAGTTCTTTTGCTGTTTGCACCTTAAATAGTGATGTCAATCTGTAATATTGTCAGGAAGAAATGATGGCTACGAGATAAAGATGAAGCGCATTGAAGCAGACCTGAATATTCTACAATTACAGGTATGCTAGTGTGCCGCATTATTATTATTATTCAATTTTACTCCTTTTGAGGCTCGGGAATCTCTGAGATTTCCTGTTTGCAGTTAATCTGACATTAAAAAAAAAAGAATTTAGTGATTAATATATTGGGATTAAGTTTTCTAAATCATTTCATGTATTTTACATCAGTTACACTGCCTAATTCACTTAAGCAGAACTTTTTAAATTTTCTGCCTGGATTGTTATCACCAATAGTTGCTTGTCTTCAGGCTGATGCAACAATTTAAGAGGTGTTAGTATTTCCTTTTTAACTTTATATGTCCATCTTATACATGGAGGGATCGTCTTATGCATCCTATTTTTGGGAAAATAGGATGTCCCTGCAGAGCTTCATCAGAGGCTTGGTTTTCCTTTTGAGTTGCAAGGATATAACCGTAATTACATTCTTCTTTTCCTCCCAGAGAATATAGGTATTTGACTTCTATATGGGTGTCAAATTCATTGTGAAGTTCCCAATACACTAATTATACTACTAGCGAACTCTTTCAGCTAATCTCTGTGTAATTTAAGTTTGAGCTCTTGAATTCCATTCAAGCAAGTCTAGCTGCAGACCAACCAAAATTTTGTCCTTTCTTTTCAACTTTAACATATTCTTCTGTCCACTACATTTGTTTTATTTTAACTTTAGCCTCAGAATGCTAATTGAAATATTGATATGTGTATTCCTTTACAGAGTCTGGACCTGAAATTAAAATCTTCAATTAAAGCAACTCGGACTTTTTCTAAAAGAACGTTAACTTTCCTTCGGACTAACTTTTGTCTCTTACAGGAAGAAATATTAAGGCATCTACCTGATAATGAGGAAAAGCAATCAATTGAACAGAAGCTTCTTCCTCCTGTAGACCTCATTGATTTGTGCCTTAAAATAAAAACCCGGGAGCTTTCGTTGCGAGCCTTTGATCTATTCTCATGGACCAGTGTGTCCTTTCTTAGAAGTAATACCAACTTATTGGAAGAGTGCTGGAGGAATGCCGCAAATCAAGATGATTGGGAAAGACTTTATCAAATGTCTATAAATGAGGGATGGAGCGATGAGAGGACCTCCGACATTCTTAAGGAAACTGTACTTTTCCAGGCTTCCATCAAATGTTATGGACCTGACGCAGAAACTTTTGATGTGAGATTTGACGAAGTGCTTCCATTGAGACAGGAGGATACGAGTTCCTCTGTAGAAGCGGTTCTCATGCAGCACAAGGATTTTCCAGAAGCAGGTAAGCTGATGATGACTGCAATCACGCTAGGGAGCATTTCAGTTGCCTCCGGTGGAGATGGTGGTCCGACAGGAATGAATTATGATGGGCCTTATTCTATGGAATGAGATAAATTTATCTGATAAAACTTCTATAGTTAAATCAAGGGCGCTGTCTGATGGTGAGGAGGTTAATTTGTTTCATTCAGAGAAATAGTTTTGGAGTGATCAACTGTGGACTATTGTGATCAATGTGAGAAGTTAGGAGTTCATACATTGGAATGGATTAGATCAAACATGACGAGGAGTTGTTGCTCTATAATTAAAGACGATGTACAAAAGCTCAAAGGAAGGGGGACAGGACTCTGATGTTCTTAATTGTAGGTGTGTAAGCTGCTATTGTTAGGCATTAGATATAAGCTTTGTGTGTAAAACATTGAAGAAAAGAAAAGAACAATTTAATGTGTTACATAAATAGATGGTTTTGTACCTGAGAATTGCTAAACATTGATGCTACTCGTATTTGTTTAACTAAAATTGTCCATAATGTTAAACTCCCACATGCTGGAGCAGTTCATCTGTAGTTTTTCCACAAATTGTCATCTTAATTGAAACAAGAGGTATACTTGAACTTTTTGTTGTGTTTTAGTTTTTACTTGTGGTAGAGGCTTAAACTGACTAGAGGATCTTATACAAATAAAAAGCTTCATCACTATAAAGAATGAAAACTCTGGATTTTGCCCAAAAATATCGATTTGTGCATGTTTATAGTCACAAATTCATGAATTGCCGTCCACAAACATCTTGTAACTCCTACAAACATAAACCATTCTTTTTAAGCCAATCTCGAGTCCATATTAATACGTATTATGGAGTAAAAAGACACCTAGATAGCCCAGTAGGAGCTCTTATCCTATTCTACTAAATGCAACCTACAAAGCCAATCCAACTAACTTTGTCGAATGTAGAACGTGGTGTGTGTGGGTCAGGCGTGTGACAGTGTGTGTGTTTTTGGTTTACCAAGACAACATGGCTCATCTATTGGCTTAGAATGGATAGATGCATAAAATGCCAATTGAGATTTTTCAATGCCAACATGGCCAAATGTAGACCTGGGCTTCTCTTGGAAAAAATCTGGACGGAAATCTAAATCTCAAACACCCAACCAATCACCTTATGCTGAGGTGTACATATTGTAATCCACAACACCATATATATATAACCCTCTTGTAAAACCACCCTCATTCACTCCAACTCCAACAATTCACATTACAAAGCACTTAATTAGCATATACAAAATCAAGAAAAATGGCAACTTCAGCCATCCAGCAATCTGCATTTGGTGGCCAGACAGCTTTGAAGCCACAAAATGAGCTCATCAGAAAAGTCGGCAACCTCGGTGCCGCCGGTGGCCGTTTCACCATGAGGCGTACCGTCAAGAGTGCCCCCCAGAGCATCTGGTAAGAATTAAACAAAATATTTATGATTGTTTATTATAATTTTATGTTATATCACCAACGGCAGAGAGCGAGGGGCCATGGCCCCCGACCCTGGTCTGTCTCCGGCCTAGCAGTGTTAGAAAAAAAAAAAATATATAAGTTAGACCTTATATGATTAATTTTTAGTATTCCATCCGGTTCACCCCAAGCCCACTTTCGTTCTCGCAATTTTATATCACATATTCACATCAAATGCGTATAACTAATTATAAATATTTCCACTATTAAAATAGGTATGGACCAGACAGGCCCAAGTACTTGGGCCCATTCTCGGAGCAAACTCCATCATACCTCACCGGAGAATTCCCTGGTGACTACGGTTGGGACACCGCCGGGCTCTCAGCTGATCCCGAGACATTCGCCAAGAACCGTGAGCTAGAGGTGATCCACAGCCGTTGGGCCATGCTCGGCGCATTGGGCTGCGTCTTCCCAGAAATCCTTGCCAAGAATGGGGTCAAATTCGGTGAGGGTCATGCAGTTCAAGGCGGAGCCCAAATCTTCTCCGAAGGTGGGCTCGACTATTTGGGAAACCCAAACCTCATCCACGCTCAGAGCATCCTAGCTATCTGGGCCTGCCAGGTTGTTCTCATGGGCTTCGTCGAGGGATATAGAGTTGGAGGAGGCCCACTTGGAGAGGGATTGGACAAGATCTACCCCGGTGGAGCCTTCGATCCATTGGGCTTGGCAGATGATCCCGAGGCATTTGCTGAGTTGAAGGTTAAGGAACTCAAGAATGGGAGATTGGCAATGTTCTCTATGTTTGGATTCTTTGTGCAGGCCATTGTTACTGGAAAGGGCCCAATTGAGAACCTGTATGACCATGTTGCTGATCCAGTGGCCAACAATGCATGGGCCTATGCCACAACATTTGTGCCTGGAAAATGAGAGAAACAATATGCAAAAGTGTTTGCTCAAGTTGAAATTTGAGGTGTAATATTGATGTAATGGGACAATGTTTCAGTTGTAATTGACAAATTTCACTTATTACATTACCAACATGAGTGTTACCAATATTACATTTTGACACAACAGCTTATATTTGATCAACTGTCTTTTTTTTCTTGCCAAATAAATATAACTAATAGTCATCAAACAAAACACTTAAGAGTTACAATGGATATCAGGTAAAATTTGTCTGTTTAAAAATGCCATTAGTGATGTGTTATAGTAAGTGATATACAATAAATATTATACTCCCCTTATCCTGCAAAGGAATATTGGATTCCACTATTATGCACCTTTCATTTACTGCAAAGTAAATACTTCACGATTCTTCTTGGAAATATAATACGATTCTCCGTATTGAGCTGCTTATACATTGAATAAACGAGCTATGCATAACCCAAGGCTATTAAGGAATTAATACCATGATGTTAGTTACAAATGGTTCATTGATCTTGGTATTAATTCCTTAATAGCCTTGGGTTTTGGTCTCCATTTGAACCAATTTTCTAAACGCTTTACCAAAACTGCCCAGCTTTTTTAGATGAATATATTTAGCAAATACGATGAAAACTCTCTTTGCCGTTGATTCTTTGAGATAACTCCTCTCTTTTTCTCTCAATCATATAATCTCTCTGTATGTTACAGCCGCCCTCTCCCCAGATATAGGCTAATTACAAAAAAAAAAAAAAAAAAAAAACTGAGGTTTTTGAAAATTATAAAAACCCTTCTTGAGGTTTGATTTTGTCTTAATTTTAAGGGGGCACCGTGGTATTTTTATAAATGTCAAGGGGATATTTGAAATGTTTTTGCTTATGAAGGGTTAAAATGTAAGACAATCAAATAACAAGAGGAAGTTTGTAGTTTTCAAAAACCTCTGCCTTTTTTTTTAAATTTTGGACTTGTTTGTAAGAAATGAATTCCACATTACCACCACACCACAACTTATATAAATTCATTTCGTTGTTGTCCTTTTCTCATCAATGGTCATCCTTTCCATTATAACATATTTTCTTATTGATTTGGTACCCAAAAAAAAATTGATTTAATTGGCTGAAAGCCACCAAAACCTGTTTTTCAGATAAAAACCCATATATGATGCTTGCAGGGAATATTGGCAGCCAAATTTTAGTTCAAACAGTTCAAAAAACTGAATAAAATTTTCATTCGGAGTATTGTCCGACGGTTGTCATTGTACACACACAACTAGTTTATTCATTTACAACACTACTAGAAATCAACGTAACTGAATCATCATCTTTTACACAGACAAAAAGAAGATGAGTTAAAGAAAACAATAAAACCCCTCCATTAGCCAACAAAAATGAAACTATCTGACAGAGTGCTCAAAACAAGCCGACGCTAACATCACCCATCCTTATATTCCTCTAATCACATCCCTCCAATCGCTATATCCCCCCATTTTCGGACTTTTCCCCTCAACATTTAGCTACAAATCAGCCTCCCCTTAAAATTATTTCATTACCTTCTCAAACATTTTCCTTTCGGATTTTTGCTGCACAGTCGTCCGATTCTCCTCTCACTCGCGTCATCCGGGAATCAATTAGGAGGCTGACATAAAACTACACAAACTCTCTATAAATATACATGTATGCAACACAAGCAAACACAAACACATATACACCCACAATTGATCAAGAATACATACAAATTTGATCATTACAGCCTTAAAGACTACAATTATACATGGGAAGGCAAAACAAGGATACATCAGTGGTTGGTTCGTCGATTGTATTATTACAGGAAAGGTTTAAGCAGCTGCAGAGACTGAAAGAGATGAGAGAAGAGAAGCAGTCACTCAAACTGTTGTCTCAATCAACAGATGATGGTTATGATGAGCCTGCCAAGCTAGGCGCCAGTTTTTCACCGTCTTTTCAGGACCCTCTTGCACTCGGACTCAATTCGAATATTGAAAATCATATGCCACATTTTCGAGCCATCAAGCCACATCAGTTAAATTCTGCTTCCAGGGGTTCTCATAGTTGCTTCGAGAAATCTGATGTTGTCGATACGTCTCTTCGACTCTAGACATGCATAGATGCATATTGTCTCTGGATCAGAATTTTTTTCTTTCTATTAGTTTGTTATCCCCTCCATGTAATAAAAGTTGATAGAATAAGAGAAACTAGCTAGTGTTTAGTGACATATATCAATAAGAAGATAGAATCCAGTCTATCTTGATACAAATTAGGATCAACAAAAGCAAGAACTTGGTTATTAAACTTATATTTGGGGCAACCATATAACAACTCCAATTACACATAAAAAGATTTTGTTGTAAGCAAATTAATAGCAATTCTCTTTTAGCCAGAATGACAAAGAGGAAAATACTTCTCTCCATCTCAGTATATTTCAACAAATTTAACATGGAATTGTAGACGAAAGTTATAAGGGATAATTGCAAAAACTACCCCTGAGATTTAGCCTAATTACAAAAAATCTTTCAAAATTACAAATACCTCCTTGACATTTATATCTTTTGTGCACATACAAATTACACATAGTGGATTTGGTAGAGCTTGTCTGGTCTAATTCATTACCCGATTTATTGGTTTGGAAATCGAGATATGGTGAGTGGCATTTAGTCTATTGCCCAATGCAATTTTGTTGCTCAAACACATCTTGCTGTTACTGACAATCTCTGTTTTTTGCAATTCATAAATAAGTTTCAATTATTAGAAGCAGAAAAAAAATTGGCTGGAAAACTTTTCTGGGTTACTTTTATTGGACATAACTAATCAAGTTTCAGCACTTATGCTTTTTAATCTCATAGGTTTTGAAACTAATCTTTGAGCTCAAGAAAATATACAGAAACAGATCAAGCCACTTGAGCTTGATATAAAGCTTGCTAAACCATCAAATTAAGTTTTAAACACAATTTTTAATGTTTTATAAACATTTGTAACAATCTTGAACATAGATATTTGATATGTCTCTAGTATAAATATTTCCAATTTTTTCCATAATCAATCAAACCCTAAAATTCAGACTAAGTCAAAATTTTCAAACTTGAAGAGATTGGAAACAGATAACCTGTGAAATATATTTACAATAGGCTTAAAAAAACTTCAGTCTATCAAGAAGTCAAGCTATAACAAGTTTTTTTTTTTTTTGATAACTCAGCTTCCATACTTACGCCTAACTATTCCTGAGAACAACAGCTCCGACTCCTCATTGCTGCCGCCAAGGTAGACCGCAGGATGTGCACGCACTCGCCAGTGTTCCGGCTCCTCATTGCTGCCGCCAAGGTAAAACGCAGAGATGTGCACGCACTTTGGCGAGTGTTACGGCGGGGTATATGCGACGTACAACCAGATCCTCCCAGGTAAAGAGAACAATTATGTTCGACCCCCCAATCTACTAATAACGATCACGGATGTTATTCAATATGAGTTCCCACCAAATCTTCACCAGCTCGCATATGCCCCGGGGAGCAATTTGATGGAGCAGGGATTTGAACCCCTGACCTCCACCCCACAGTTGTTTGTGGTGACCAGGTGAGCTAAGCTACCTGGTCTGGATTTACAGTATATGGTGATCATAATGAGGACTAAAATAAATTACTCTATATCCAATTGGGGTACAACACGTATAGTGGGTCTAGTTTTAAGAAAGGGGTTAAAATAATTATTTCACCATGGAAAACTTCAATGCCCCGTTACAATACAGTAGAACCTCGATAATTTAATATTTGATTAATTAATAATCTTGCTTAAATAATATGTTCGCTAAATTTATAAAATAATATGTATATGAGAATTCATATATATGCCTCACACAATATATAAATTAATAATTCATTGATATATAATATATTCATCAATAATCTATGAAGGCTTCATAAAAAATAACCCAATTATTATTTGTTAAAATTGATGTCACTTTGAATCTCATTTCTGACTTTTGTTAAGGTAGTAAGAATTTTTAATGTGATTTTACCGTAGCTCAATAAAAAAATTATTCAATGTTATTATTGAACTTCATTTTGAGAAAGGGATTCTACAGTAAAAATTTTATATTCAATCTCACAATTCACATGTTGTTCTCGATTATCTACTCGACAGTCAACAACTTTGTAGTTGTATAATAAATTAATAACCATATTACAATGCAAGGTTGAATATTTTGAGGTTTTGTTTGGCAACAAAAAAAAATTCAATATTTTGCAATTCTCTTATAATTTTTAGATAAGCACGAGAATTATCCACAAACAATATTTTTTTTACAAGTCAAATCTTTATAAATTAATAAATTATTAATTATTTAATATCTCACTAAATTAATAGATTTTTTAAGTCTCAAGCTTATTACTTTATAGAGATTTAACTGTAGTGTGGTGAGTATATTTTGAGAAAATTAAAAGCACTAAAATAATGGTTTCACATTAGCCAAAAAAAAAAAAAAACCAACTCCCCATTAC
This sequence comes from Rehmannia glutinosa, assembly GCA_016081115.2. Taxonomy (NCBI): domain Eukaryota; kingdom Viridiplantae; phylum Streptophyta; class Magnoliopsida; order Lamiales; family Orobanchaceae; genus Rehmannia; species Rehmannia glutinosa. The sequence goes on from CM071929.1 coordinate 18,707,561, forward strand.
GAGCTACGCATTAAAACCACAGATGTTAACTCCAATACTTTAAGGACAAGTGGGGTATTGGTGGCAATTATTTTTTGAATTAGTTAATGAATTATATAGTACGTAACAAGCAAAGATTAATTTCTTTAATTTATAGAGCTTTGGATTTTTTAAGGAGAGAATTTTTATTTTATATATTTAGTACGCAACTTTTAGGTCATGATAGTCATGTCTTCAAGTCATGATTTAATGTTACATTATTCTATTTTTGGGTAATCCATCGTATAAAGTGGTGGGACAAGCTAGATCTCCATGATTTCGATATCTACTAGTGATATATGGTTTGCTGACTATGTAATTGTCATTTGTCACTAACGTTTAATTAGGATAAAATTATTTAAGTGCATGAGTTATTGTAAATTAAATTCATTAGTACTAAGTTAATGAGTCAACTTATTATTTTTCTCACAATTATATATGTAGATTCAGATCCGACTAATTAAGTACTAAAAAAAGACCCGATTCATTAACGAGCCTGGTGAGCATAAATCCTATATTTTTGAAAGCTTTTTTTTAATATTTAATTATTGATCAGGATTCTGGCATTTCGTGGATTCTGAGGTAAGTAACTTGTATGATTCTTTGCTCTTATTCTATTTTTAATATTGAAATATATGCGTACTATGTATCTTGTTGACTCTTAGTCTTCGAGCCCACTGTCTCTACTGAAAGTCTTTTCTGTTTTCTTTTATTTTTAGGACAAACGTTTATTTTGTAAATCAAGGTGAATCATAATTAAAAAATAAAATATTTTTGTCCGTTATGTGTTTAGAGATGTCAATAACCAAGTAAATTTAATCCAGCTTCATCAAATTTATCAATTACCATTTGATCTTAGTAAATTATCAAATCAGATCTTTGATCTGACTTTCAAAAAAATTGATATTTAATCTCGTTTATCATTTAGTCTTAGTAATAATTTAGTAAATACTACTTTAAAGTTTGTCTATAATTCATAATGATAGGCGAATAGAACAATTCACACAGATTAATAAAACATAATAAATGTAATTGGAATTATAACTTTTTCCATGGTCTTCCTATTTTGCCCTTGCATTAAATTGTGGTATATCGTTATAATGTAATATTCCAACTATCTTGAAAAATGAAATTTGTTAAAAACAAAGTGAATTAAATAGGGTAAATTTAGTCTATTGTTGTATAATTAATACTCTCAATTAATATAGAAACAAGCCTATAATTTGGGACGGACAAAAAAGAAAAGGTGACCTATCTTTTTGGGACGGAGGGAGTATAAGTTAATAACCAATTAACGAACTGAAATATATTCGTAATGTATGAATAATCATTTAACCAAATAGAATTGAAACCTCATTTATTGTCACCTAATTTAAATTGTGTTTTTTATTAATTAATAAATTTATTAAGAATGAATATCTTTACTTAATATTTATTATATATATATATTAATATTTGGTTTGGTTAATTAAAAATATTAAATTTATAAGGGCATCATTAAAAAAATAAATATTGGGTCCGAATTTCTTTAGTTGAGCTAGGATTGGACCTAAAATTTTGAATCGCTTATTACTTTAGGGGAAAGGACCCTACCTGACTCTTATTGACATATCTAATTGTGTTTATAAATTACTGTATTGAAATTCATACTAGTAATGTTTTATTAATCTCAAGTTGTTGGACTCGTTTGATGAGTAATTATTGACTTAGAAACTAGCTTAAGTATATATATCGGCATACATTTAACTAAGTTTTGTATATAATAATATAATAATAATCATGCCGTATGACAATTTATAGTGGATTTGGAAGTCAAAAAGTCTATAATCCCATTGATCAGGAATTCCAAGAACCTTAATCCCAAAAAAAAAAAAAGATTATTCCATGCAAGAGCCTAGTCAGTAACCACAAAGCACAAGCTCATCGCAACTCTTGACAAGTAAACAAAGATAATCACACAACACGTGATAGCCGACTTCCTGGCGGGATTAATATATCTCCTAGAATAAGCTGCCAACCCAACCTTTTTGACGAAATCCTTTGAAAAGCTTCAAAATCTTAGGGAAAATAATCCTATAAATGGAAACTACAAAAAAGAAACACTAATTTAAACTAAAAGTATGCGTAAGCAATGGATATTATAAATTGCGTCCAAAAACATTTAATTTGGATAATATATAAAATTTATATTTGTACAAGAAATCAAACCACCTAACATTTTAAATTTTTTTCATCATTTTTCTTGGACACAAAGGAAAAAGAAAAAAAGAGCACACCAGTACTTGATATATTATTGAAGAGGGGCTACTATTTCATTTTTCATCACATTTTTCTATAATTATCCATTGTGATCCTTAATAAGTTATATTACTAATGCAAATCTTTGTGTGTGAGGGCTGAGGGACTCTATGTAAGCGCCACAAATATAAAAGTTCAGTATTTTCTCATAGGTTAGTGAATTAGGCCTCCTTCTGTACAAAAGGATAAGTAGTGGGTCAATCTTTGTCAATTTAATAGAAAATGTGAAATATTCCAAAACGGGTGTAATTATTTAATTATATAACATTTCTATACATCTTATGATTTACTTGATATTAATTAGTCAATACATTTTAGTGTATTGTAATACTTCGATTGGAAAAATAGCCAAATTACTTTTTCAAAAAAAAGAAAAAACAGCCAAATTACATAATGGGAGGTTCAGTCTAATTACAGAAAATTTTAGCTATCTTTCAAAATTGTAATTACTCATTTCTCTTTTACAAATTACACCCTCAAAAAGGAAGTGTGTCTGTTAAATAAATACAAACCTCAATGGGATATTTATAACACTTAAAATAAAAAATAAAAAAAGAAGACTAGTCCATAAAATAGAAGTCACACAAAATGAAGATTAGTGGGGTGCGATTTTTCTTCCTTCTTCTTAAAACTATTAAAACTAGTAGATAAAGACTATCCTTTTAGAGGGGAAATTTTTTATCATCTAATTATTTTATATACAAAGTTTATATTAATTATAAAAAAAAATTAAAATTGAGGGGACAACAACCACCGCTATCCCCTTTGGCTCCATCCATGTTTGAAAGAGTGTAACACAATATCAATCATGAATTTGTTGATAGTATAGGAGATGGAGCTATCTATCACTATGTTTCAATTAATATAGTATACATTTCTTGTAATATATCAGTATAACTATTAAAACTTTAAAAAGATGTAGCAACTTTAAACTCGGTTTAAGGTTTAATAGTTAATAAGTATAATAATATCTCTTATTGTTTAGATATCTGATTGAATAAATCATCAAAATAGAAAAGTCCATGAAGTCCAACTTCAAGTAGTATCAAAATACAACAAGCTAGACTTGAGCCATGTGCTCGAAATGTTGAATACAATTAACAATGGTATAAAATCCTTGATGACCAATTTAAAACTAGATTTAGTTGAACCCATATGACAATCAGAATCGGGCCAAAGCTAAAACTCCTCGGCCCGACGACGCCCACTATTCCACCACCACCAAGTTTGGCCGCCGTAGTTATATATCAACGGGTTTTGCACGTGCGGGCCGCCCGCCAGCCCGTCACTCAGCCCACTAGCAAATAAAATCCTTAAATTAGCACACTAGGATTAAGATATGGTGCATACGTACGATACGTTGCAATGCAGCCGTGGCACACCATATTTTATTCATTTTATTTTGACAACTTGGTACTAGCTTAGAGAGAGAATGTGTGAGACAATAGCGTCACGATGTTTTTTTTTTTCTTTTTTCTTATTAAGATCAAGTTGATGATGGTCAAAGGTATACTGATAAGTCCAAGTATGCACATTTTGAAATCAATCCTTCTTTTACAATATTAATAAATTACAATGTTAAGCTATTCGTTATATAAATTATAATGAACAATAATCTAACAAAATATATTTTTAAATTATCATTGATAATTCGATTACCTTTATATTTATTTTTAAATTTGATATATGTATGTGTGTATTTAATAAGTGGTTATCCAATTCAAATTTTCCAATTTAAAATCATTGAGTTTGAATATTGGTCCAAATATTACATATATATTATATACACATATTTTAAAATTTTCGGTTGGACCACCTTGTGACATTCGAAGAACTAACGAGGTAGCCCAATGGAACTGCACTTTGTCAAAAAACTTGACGAGCCGCAAATATCTACCTTCTAAAATTCTATACACGCGAGACTACTTTACCTTAAACCCTCTTCCCTTTGAATTATATCATATATGCATGGTTCATTAAATTACACACACACAAATAAAAAAATTTACTCCACACTGACTGCAGTACCCCAAATTAAGTATTTACCTTAACTTCATATGATATATTGTTCTATAAGAAAATATCTTCACAACTAAGTTTGTGATTGGAAATTTGTGCATGGTATATCACAAAAAATGATTAATAGAGTATCTTTGTGATAATATATATTTTGAGAACTAGAATTTTAATATAGAACGTCCCAAAAAATGATTAATAGAAGCTACAAATTAATCTGAGACATAGGAAATATAAATATTATAAATAAATTAAATATAATAAAACTTTCATTTATTAAAAATAGTACTGTGTAATAAAAATATTTAAATTTACAATTAGCTTATTATATATCATAAACGTAACTTTGACATTTAGGTTTGTTCAAATAAACATTCAATACATTTCGTTATCAATCCACGCAAGACAAAAATCACATTTACTGTTAAAAAAAAAAGGAATAAAATGATATAGAATGGATGCATGCACTTTCCGGGTCCTCCTCCAACTATAAATAGACGCTATCTCCATTCTCCACCCACCAAACTATCTTCCAATAACTCATTCTTGAGCTATTCTTCTCTCTATCCTATCAGGTCATTAATTAGCTCTTTTCTTCTTAATATTTCCCCTTTAATTACTTGTTAATATTTAACAGCCTAATTTCTTGCGATTTCAAATCATTCTTTTTCCTTCTAGTTCTTGTTTTTTAGTATCAATATATGCTTTTTAATTTAATTCTCAAAAAAACATATTTCCCACATTTTGCTCTGCTGCTACAGAAAAGCAGTAAACCTTATTTGAAGTCTATGCTTACATCAAGCATAATACATGCAAATTATTAAACAAAAATTCCACAGTTCGATTCAAAATGCATGCCATCTTGATATACCCACTGGCGTAGGCAGGGGGGGCCAACCTGGGCCCTGGCCCCCATTTTTAAAAAAAAAAATTTTATAAGGTAAATTTTTTAAAAATTTTTTAGTTAAAATTTATTTGGATTTTTATTATATATCCAGTAAATTTTTTACATTGGATATACCCATTTGGAATTGTATTATTACATTATATATCCTTTTACAGCACATATATATTCACACATTATCAATATACACATGGCGTGCGTAACTCAAATCCATGTCCAATTTTTTTTTTCTATTTATAATTTTGGAATCATATATTTACCATACATTTATTATGCATGTGTTATTTGCTAAATTAATGACTCATATTTTTTGATATATCAGAACATAATTATGAAGTCATCAAGATTGCCAATCCAAATCCTGGCGGGTGTGCTGCTCCTACTCGCATCATGGGCCGGAGCCGTGACCCAAAACCCGATTATCGACACACTGTACAAGGACCCGAAACTGCCTATGAACACACGGATCAAGAGTCTGGTAGACCAAATGACACTGAAGGAGAAAATTGGGCAAATGGCCCAAATTGATCGGATGGAGGCCACGCCCGAAATCATGAGAGACTATTCCATCGGCAGCATCATAAGCGCCGCCGGCAGCACCCCCCACCTAAACCACCGCGCCACGCCGGAGCAATGGGTGGACATGGTGAACGACTATCAAAATGGGTCATTGTCTAGCAGACTTGGCATTCCTATGATGTACGCCATCGATTCTGTGCATGGACATAACAGTTTGTACAAGGCCACTCTTTTTCCGCACAACGTGGGCCTTGGCGCTACCAGGTTAGCTACTATATATACATTTTTTTGACTTAATGACATCAAATTAAAATCTTGAATTTTATTTAACTTCTAAAAAAATATTTTGACTTAATAACATTGTCTCAATATATATGTTGCAGAGATCCAGAACTTGTGAGGAGGATTGGGGCTGCGACGGCCGTTGAAACCAGAGCTACTGGAATTCCATATGCCTTTGCACCTTGCATTGCGGTACATATAAATTTATAAATCATGTTACAAATATATATGTGCTCAAAGTTATGTCGCATTTCAATTTAATCAACAATTTTTGGAAAAATGTTATGTGTATATATATAGGTGTGTAGAGATCCAAGATGGGGTAGGTGCTACGAGAGTTACAGTGAAGACCACAAGATTGTTGAACAAATGACTGATATTATTTATGGTCTACAAGGAGAACCCCCTGCCAATGCAATGAAGGGTGTCCCATATATTGGTGGAAAGTGAGTTCTAAGAGACATGTCTTTTTCCAGCTTCCAATTGTTCTATAAATCATAGTTAATTAACAACTGCCCATGGGATACTTTATTTTATTATTTTAACTGATTTCTTGGTTTAATTTGTCTTTTTTGAAAATTAAAGGGACAAAGTCGTGGCTTGTGCAAAGCATTTTGTTGGTGATGGTGGCACGATACGCGGGATCGATGAGAACAACACATTGACAGATTGGAAAGGATTACTCAGCATTCATATGCCCGGATACTACCACTCTATCATCAAGGGTGTCTCAACTATCATGGTTTCTTATTCAAGTTGGAATGGTGTGAAGATGCATTCAAATAGAAATCTTGTCACTCAATTCCTCAAAACCAACCTAAAATTTAGAGTATGTATCGCACATTAACTAATTATGAATTTTTTAAAGTTAACTACACTATGGAAATTTTTATGGATGACTAAATCTTTCTCACTTTCTTTGCTCCAATTTCTTCAGGGATTTGTCATTTCAGATTGGCAGGGTGTAGATAGAATGACGTACCCATGGGGTTCCAATTATTCAAACTCACTTCTAACAGCAATTAACGCTGGTGTTGATATGGTACGCGTATAGGTCTAAAAGATACATACATGTATTCATATTTCCATGGGATATAAGTTATTGAATGAATATTAAATACAGACCAATATTATAAAATGTAATTTTTACATTTACATATAACAATAAACATAGTATTTGACTGAAATTATTTTTTATTGTATTATACAGGTGATGGTCCCACCCAATCACACAGAATTTCTCCGCATTATGACTTCTCATGTAAACAACAAGTTAATTCCAATGAGCAGGATTGATGATGCAGTTAAAAGAATTTTGAGGGTCAAATTCACTATGGGTCTTTTTGATAACCCTTTAGCTGATTATAGCTTAATTGATCAAATTGGGACACAGGTAAACTAATATGTTTCCTTAAATTGGTTATTCATCCATTTGGTAATTCACATAAACAAACATATCAAGCCTATAAAATATATATCTTCTTGAATACATATCAATGGGCCACATAAAATTACATTTTCACATACTGATTCTTTTAATTTCCTTGTTTATGTTCTGAATTGGACAGGCTCATAAAGATTTGGCAAGAGAGGCAGTGAGAAAATCACTTGTTCTTTTAAAGAACGGAAAAGATGTCAAGAATCCTATGCTTCCACTCCCAAAAAAGACATCCAAAATCTTAGTTGCCGGAAGCCATGCCAACAATCTTGGATTACAATGTGGTGGTTGGACAATTACTTGGCAAGGCCTCAACACCAACAATCTCACCACCGGTACGTAAAAACAATATATATCCACACATATGTAATTTTCACTCCACATTTCAAATTATTAAATTATTATTTTTTATATGTTCAGGAACCACAATATTGAATGCAATCTCAGCTGCGGTTGATCCTAATACAGAAATTGTATATAGTGCAAACCCAGATGTTAAATCATTGAAGGAAAATGAATTTTCTTATGCTATTGTGGTGGTGGGAGAACCCCCTTATGCGGAGCAATATGGAGATAATTTGAACCTGACTATTCCTGAACCTGGTTTAAGTACAATGAAAAATGTATGCAGCAAAATTAAGTGTGTTGTGGTCATTATTTCCGGTCGGCCGCTAGTCATAGAGCCATATCTTCCTGAGATTGATGCTCTTGTAGCTGCGTGGCTTCCTGGAACTGAAGGACACGGTGTGGCTGATGTGCTATTTGGTGATTATGGTTTCACAGGAAAGTTGTCAAGAACCTGGTTTAAGAGAGTGGATCAGCTTCCCATGAATTTTGGGGATGCGAATTATGACCCTCTTTTTCCCTTTGGTTTTGGACTCACCACAAAACCTAATGGAGGAAAATAGATAGAAAGAGACCAAATTGGTTTCAATATTGATTGGGGATGTTTAGAGATTGATTTAATTAAGGAATTGTATTTCTCTCATCACCCTTTTATACAAAAAGGAAAAAATGCTATAAAGCAAGCATGTAAAATCTATGTAATATTTATTTTATCATCCCATGTTTGGGATTGAAATGAAAAAAGAAATCGATTTTTCCTATATTTGCCTTTTTGTTTCTGTTTCAGTTAAATATGTAAGAAACTCTCAAATCTTGATCACTGCATGCATAATTATGCCTGCCAGTTTAAAATTTTAAATTAATGAACTATATATAGTTAAGTTAACCTTTATGAATATTATCATTAATTACTGGAGATATATACTCAGGAATCAGGATTAACAAAGATCGAAACTGAACTAAGAGCATATATTTAATAATTTTTCCAATAAATAATTTTACCATTTTTATTTTTTACTGTGAAATTTTCACTCTGGCCTTGTAAATGAGGTGGGTGGCGTTTTTTCAATTTCTACTAATTATGATAATGGAAATTTAAGAAAATATTTTGAACTTTGTTTTGCAATTTAAGAATAAAATAACCAAGAAAATAACCAGTTTCTCCTAATTATAACAATATCTTTGCCACATATAATTAAAAACCACCTCTATCCATTTATTACCAGTCAAGAATGAAAAAGGCATTATCTCTCGTGAATCTTTTTTCTGTATCACATGAATCTTTAATTGTAAATCTTGTTTTATATTCTAGTACAATGTTTTATCAATATTCACGGTCTACTTGTAAGACCTTATCCGTAAATTATACATGTGGCATTAATGAAATAGTGGATAAAATTTCCAACAAAAGAGGTTATCGGATCAAATAGTATCTGCACTAGTGGATAAAATTAATTGAAATTATACATTAATTTACCATCTGCACTTGCAGGCAAAAAATAATGCTACCTTAAAAAAAAACGTTGACACGATCTCTAATATATATATATATATATATATATATATATGCAAGTGATATTCCTTATTTATTAAAATCATACTCGTTATTGATTATCAACACGTGATTTGGTCACTTTTTGGAGTGATGACAACAAATTTTAACCACATACATGTTATGGTGCAATATTGACCATTTAACAACCCTCTTTCAAATTTCATCATCCTCAATAAAATCCATATTTATTTCAAAGATTGTTAATAGGTAAAAATCTCAAAGATTATATATCAGAATTAGATGAAAATTATCATAGTCAGAGCTTAGTCAGCGTAGTTTTGGATAGCACGGATGTTGTGCGTATGAAATCTATATACATTTAAGTCAAATGTTTTAAATTAGAAAAATCTTAATTAATAGATATGTACACTTCTCCAAATCTTATCCAATTAAAAATTGATAATTACAAATTAGATTATCCACAACAATAATTCCAAACTATATAAATTTCTGGTCCATCTCCACCCCCTCACCATATTATTATATAGTTTAATTTCTCCTAGTCGAGTTACGTAGTTTTTTCTTCTTCTTAGTTTAATTTCACTTTGAAAACAGGTTGGTTTTCTTGTCTTTTCTAATCATTCATATATATATTTGTATCCATGCATTATATATTCCCAACTAAAAGAAACACAGAGTTTTTAATCTTATCATGTTTCCAAGTTTATTGATCAGTGTCATCTTTTAATTCTTGACTTTTGAATTATATATAGGGAAAATTATAAAAGTCCTCCTGAAATTCGGGCTAATTATAAAAAATTCCAAAGATTTTTGAACATTGCAAAATACTTCTTGAGGTTAGATTATGTATTATAAGCGAAAAAAATTTAAAAACCCCTCTGATATCACTAAAAATGTTACGATTATCCTCTTGAATTTTGACAGAACCAAATCTGAGGGAACTTTTTCTAATTTTGAAACATTTTCGAGTTTTTTTTGTAACTGTCCCTTATATATGAAAGAACAGAAACATTTTTCTTTTTTATTGAACTGACGTTTTGATGTATACCTTCAGAACTCAAATTTATGATGAAGTCAAGATTGATGGCAGCCCAAATACTGACCGGTTTACTGCTTGTACTAGCAATATCATGGCCCGGATCCACGGCCCAAACCATAGAACCGAAAATAGACACATTGTACAAGGATCCAAAACAGCCCATGGTCTTGCGGATAAAGAGCCTTATAGACCAGATGACACTAGAGGAGAAGATTGGACAGATGGCCCAGATTGATCGGGTCAATGCCACGCCCGAAATCATGAGAGACTATTCCATCGGCAGCATCATTAGCGCCGCCGGCAGCACGCCACGTGACAACCACCACGCCACTGCGGAGGAGTGGGTGGACATGGTGAATAAGTATCAGAAAGGATCATTGTCTAGCAGACTTGGGATTCCTATGCTTTATGCCATTGATTCTGTGCATGGACATAACAGTTTGTATGGGGCCACTATTTTTCCTCACAATGTGGGCCTTGGCTCAACCAGGTAATTTGTTATCCATATGTATACATATTTTTATTAATTTGGGATGATTAATATAAAAACTACCCTTAAAGTTTAGCCTAATTAAAAAAAAATACAATTATCTTTCAAAATTATAACAAAAGCTAAAACCAAATATCAAGAGAGTTTTTGTAATTTTAAATGATAACTAGGTTTTTTTTGTAATTAGGCTAAATTTCAGGGATTGTTTTTGTAATTAACCCTTTTTCTAATATAAAAAAGAAAGTGAATATTACATCCAATAAGTATAGACTTAGATGACCAATGCCACACAATACTATAATCTTTCTTATTTATTTACTGAATTAGAGAATATATATATATATTACTTTGGTAATTTGTTAAGAATTATGATATTGAATCGATTTTTTTATTTCCTATTTTTTCCTTATGTGATGACAATATTGTGTCAAATATGGTGCAGAGATCCGGAGCTTGTCAAGAAGATTGGAGCTGTTACAGCAGTTGAAACCAGAGCTACTGGCATTCCCTTTGCTTTTTCACCATGCATCGCCGTACGTATAAATTTATGACCCTCATTCAATGAAAAACTATATATTTAGATTTTATTTAAAATTGAGTTTTGAGACTAATTATATGTATATATACAGGTTTGCAGAGACCCAAGATGGGGACGGTGCTACGAGAGTTACAGTGAAGACCCCCAAATTGTTAAAGAAATGACAGATATAATTTTTGGTCTGCAAGGAGAAATCCCACCAAATGGAAGAAAGGCAGTCCCTTATGTAGGTGGAAAGTAAGTCAGAAATTTTCTTGTGGAATTTAGTACACAAACGCATCAACAAAAACATTTTGCTGAAGAGCTTTAGTTGAGTTTTTGAAATTAATCAATATTTTTTTTCTAATTATGTAAAAAAAGAGATAAAGTCGTGGCTTGTGCAAAACACTTTGTTGGTGATGGTGGCACAGTACATGGAAAAGATGAGAACAACACAATTATAGACTGGCATGAGCTACTCAGCATACATATGCCTGGATATTACCAAGCCATTATTAAGGGTGTGTCGACTATCATGGTTTCTTACTCAAGTTGGAATGGGATGAAGATGCATGGAAACAAGAATCTTGTTACTGATTTCCTCAAGGGCACACTCAATTTTAGAGTATGTATTATTATCAATCTACAATTCATTAATAACTTGGACAAATTGTGAACTTCCTATAAATTAATATTATTGCTCCAATTTTCCAGGGATTTGTAATTTCAGATTGGCAGGGTGTAGACAGAATGACCTATCCATGGGGATCCAATTATTCAACCTCACTTATGAGAGCAATTAATGCCGGTGTTGACATGGTAGGCGTATAAATCTAAAAAGATTACTAATTACTTACGAATATTTGATGATATTATATAACATTAATAGACATATCTTTGACGAATTGTCATTTTATAATGTGCAGGTGATGGTCCCACCAAATCAGACAGAATTTATTAACATTATATCATCTCATGTAAAGAATAATTTAATTCCAATTAGTCGAATCGATGATGCAGTTAGTCGGATTTTGAGGGTCAAATTCATTATGGGTCTCTTTGAGAATCCTTTGGCTGATTATAATTTAGTTGACCAAATCAGAACTCAGGTCAGTAAATTAACATGTATTGAGTAATAATAAATCAAATCATCATAACTATATCATATTTTTGCATTAGTTCCTTTTATTCTTGCTTATATTCTAAATTTGATCACAGGCTCATATAGATTTGGCAAGAGAGGCGGTGAGAAAATCGCTTGTGCTTTTAAAGAATGGAAAAGATGTAAAGAATCCTTTGATTCCACTACCAAAAAAGACATCAAAAATCTTGGTTGCAGGAACCCATGCCAACAATCTTGGATTACAATGTGGTGGTTGGACAGTTGATTGGCAAGGAGTCGAGAATAACACCCTCATAACGGGTACGACTATGTATAAACACACACATATATATATATATATATATATATATATATGTCCACTTATTTCTTCATATTTATTAATAGTATACTTACTCATTTTTTTGTGATTAGGGACCACAATATTGAATGCAGTATCAGATGCAGTTGACCCCGGTACGGAAATTGTCTACAATGAAAATCCTGATACAGAATCATTAAAGGATAACGAATTTTCCTATGCTATTGTGGCGGTGGGAGAGCACCCTTATGCTGAGCAACATGGAGATAATTTGAACCTGACTATTCCTGAACCTGGTTTAAGCACAATAAAAAATGTGTGCAGTAGAATCAAGTGTGTTGTGGTTCTAATTTCTGGTCGGCCGCTAGTAGTAGAGCCCTATCTTCCAGAGATTGATGCTCTTGTAGCTGCATGGTTGCCTGGAACTGAAGGCCAAGGTGTGGCTGATGTTCTATTTGGTGACTATGGTTTCACTGGAAAGCTATCAAGAACCTGGTACAAGAGAGTAGACCAACTCCCCATGAATATTGGGGACAAGCATTATGATCCACTTTTTCCCTTTGGATTTGGACTCACCACAAAACCTATTGGAGAAATATAGATTGTAGACAATATATAATTGGTTACATTAACTCGTTATTATAAAAAGGATAGGTTTCCCTTTTTTTCAGAAAATGGAAAAATAGAAAGATGAACTCAAAGGAGTTCAAGATCACTTAAGTAATTTTAATTACCCATCCAATACTTTATTTAATTTAATTGTCCTTCACTAAAAAATTTCTTTTCCTTTTTTCTGGTTTTTACAGTTTGGTTCCAATTTCGAATTTCAAGCATAGGTGTTCCCATTTTTTGATAATTAAAAATGTATGAATGGTAAAGACACTTAAGCTAGAAAATAGGCGAAGTAGTATTGATTACTAGTAACATGTATATGTTTGCAAAACATTTACAGATTTTGAATATATTACTTGCAATCTTACGGATATTGTTGACTAAAATCTCCATTTTATTTTATTTTTTCTCTTTATTTCTTTGATCTATTTTCGTAGGATTTGTCATCTCGGATTCAGATGGTGTCGACAAAATGGATTTATAAGTAGAGAACAATTTAATCCCAACGAGCCCGATTTTCATCTTACATTTTACAATCCCTCAACTTTTCTAAGTATTACAAATAGTCAGACAAAAAGTTGGATCTAATGTAATATTAAGAAAAGTTGAGGATGTAAATTGTAAAACCTTTGATGCCGCAGGCAAATTCCATCAACTAAATGTTGTGATAAAAGGTGACGGAATCAAATCTTAAAGGAGTAACAACAATTTTAAAACTTCTCTGGGTCCTTTAGCAGTTACCTCAAACCTCAGGTTCTTTTTCGTAATTATCTCTATGTATAAAGCAAATTGCAAGGGTACTTCGACCAACTATTACCGATTTCAGTTAACCAAGCAGGGTGTTTGTGGTCAGACCTCGCAAAATTTGGTCAATTGCCATCCCTACATGACAAGCAAAGCAACTCTCGGCAACTTCATAATAAGCCAAACTTTGTCTAATAGATCCACACAATTACTCAGATGATGGAATACATGCAAATTACATTTATCCTTTCATAAACGTACCTCAAAACACACACACATGTTTGATACATGTTTTTATCTTAATTTTGATGATTTTATTTTATCACCAAAACAATGTTTTTAAAGGTTGTCCAAATACTCCTAAATGATTTAAAATGATTTTAATATTTTCCGGAGTATTTTCTCAAAGTTTATTTTCGTCTAAATTGGACAACGCTTTTAATGATTTTACGTTATTGGGTTTTTACTCTCAAACGTTGTTTCTAAATGATTGTCCTAATACTTCCGATCGGTTTAAAATGTTTTTACTAAATTTTCGGAGTATTTCTTGAGTTTTATTTTCGACAAAATTTGGACAATATTTACGTCTCGTGGTCGACCTGGGTATCCTATAGGGCAACCCGTACTGAAGATGTGTTGAAAGCGAGAAAATGAGACGGAAGAAAAAAAGAAGCGGTCGGCCGGTGCATGCTCGGGCGTCGGCCCGGTCGGTCGGCCGCCCATGTGGGTCGGCCGGTACACTGCAAGTGTGTTTCAAAGCGAGCGTTTAATCCTTGCAAAATCCATGAGGGGACCGGTTGGGGTGATGGTCGGCCGGTCGAGGTAAGCGTCGCGTCGGCCGTCGCCGTGTTATTTTTTTGTGTCTTTTTCCAACGTCTATTTCTGCGTGCGGCCGCCATCTATGTTTTAATGACAAATTTCGACCGTTTTGTGAGACAAACTTTCCTTAAATTGTGGGATTGATTTCTAAATGACTATATTCTTGATTTTAATTGTATTTTTACGTAGATTTTCAATCCCAAGAGATGAGCTATGCTTGATCAATCATCTCCTATAAATAGAGGAAGTTTTGGAGCAACCTAAATAACAATTGAGATACAACACAACAAGATACACTTCAAGCAAACACTTGGTCTTTCATTGTCATTATTCTTGTTGTAAAAATTGCCTAGCTTATCACTTTCACATCTTTGAGGTCTAGGCTATTCTTGATTACACTTGCACTCTATTGTATTATCAATTATCGAGTTGTAATCTTGAATTTGTGGTCGTCATTCAAACACAAGATATCCTTGTGAGTGTTCTTGTGGTAAGAACACACTTGAGTGAACTAGGTGTTAGGTGTGAGAAGATTGTGGTAATCTTCTTGTTGAGGTGTTGAAGAGTGTGGTGCTCTTCAAGGGTGAAGATTGTGGTAATCTTCACAGGTGGTGCCGTTGAAGGAAGATTGTGGTAATCTTCAAAGGGAGATTGTGGTAATCTCAAAGGTGGTGTTGAAGAAGAGTGTGGTGCTCTTCAAGGTGTTGTAAGTTGAATTTGTATTAATTTTGGTAATTAATAAAATTCTTTTTCTTTTCTAAATCCATCCAGGATATCTTTGGGGTGGTAGAGGATTAGGCCCAGGTGGGTTGAACCTCTTTAAATCGTCGTGTGTTGTTTACATTCCGCACCTTATTATTGTGTTTGAGCATTCGGTTTGAAAAAGAGGGCGAAAACGAAAAGATGGAGATAATCTATTCACCCCCTCACAGATTATCGTAGCGCTTGGACTTACAAGTGGTATCGAGCCAAACTCTTTGCAAGCTCGTTTCACATCGCGAGTGAAGAGAAACGATCAACGGCTACTGAACGAAGCTCATCTATCCCAAGACTTCCACCACCAAGCCACCACTATTTGATTCCAAGAATTTTAATTTTTGGAAAGAAAGAATGGAATGCTATCTACAAGGTTGCGGGTTCGACATTTGGAACACCGTCATTAATGGAGAATCCATTCCGAGAAAGAAAGATACACTATACACCTCAAAAGGCTTCAAAAAGCTCAATGATGAAGAAAAGAAAATCATCTCCTTAAACGGTAAGGCTTTAAATATTTTATATTGTTCATTTACTAATTTAGAATATGAACATATTGTAGGAATAAAGTCAAAGCACATGGAGTATGGCAAAAATTAGAAGCCATCTATGGAGTATTTGCAAATGAAAGAAGTCAAACAAAAGCATCTACTTCTCAAGATCATACAAGCTCAAATCTAAGGAATAAGCCTCCTACAACTTCCAATTATGAAGAAGTTGAATATTGTTTTATGGGCATCAATGAAGAAAATGAGGTATGTCTTAAACCTCTACTTCTTATGATATTGTTATTCAAAATGATTATAGTGATTTGCAAAATGATTTTGATGAACTACAAGATGAATTCCAAAACTTACTTGTTAAATACAAAAATTTGAAAAAGGAATTCATTGTTTTGAAAAATGATAAGGATAGTTTATTTACTTCCTATGAATCACTATCATGTGCTCACACCACCACACTTGACAAGGTTAGAAACCTTGAAAAAGAAAATAGTACTCTTGTAGAGAATATTGATTGCATGAAAAAGGATTTATTAAAATCCAACTTGAGTACCAATAAAATGTCCAATATTGTTGATATTCATAATTGTGATAAAGGACTTGATCATAAGCCTAATGTTGTTAATCATATGAAAAAGGATCAAGTCAATATGCATATTGGTCATTATGCTCCTAGAATTATTACTTGTTTTTATTGCGGTAAAAAGGGTCATACGGTAAATACTTGTCGGGCTAGAAATAGCTCCAATTATTGTTGGAGACCTAAAAGTCTCAAGACTAATCCCAAAGGACCCAAACACATAAGGGTACCACAAAACAATGTCATATTAGGTACCCGGCGAAATAATGATCGAAGAAAATTCATACCGCCAAGAAGACATCAAATGACCGTGTCATTTGATCAAAGAAGGAGAAAACATTTTCAACAAAGCCAATTTCCAAGAAGAGGATACAATCAAAAATGGGAAGAGTACAATCCTTGAAATGGCATAGACATCATCAACAAGATGATTTTCAAAGAAGAAGAGACCATCAACAATGGGAAGGTAACAAACCTTGGAAATGGAGCTATCAAAGAAGCCATCATCAACAAAGTGACTTCTCGAGGGAAGATATCATCAACAATGGGAACGGCACAACCCATGAAAACGGCGTAATTGGTAAACCGTATCTCCCCATTTAAAATATGCATTTTATCTAGTTAGTATGCATGTTTTTTTTTTGTGCCTATATTGTAAATGAGTTTTCATGTATTTAAATTTTAAATTAAGGTCTTCAAAACTTATTTGTATTTTTAAAATTTTGAAAAAAAGACCTTATATGATGTTTTTAAAACTCTTGTGCATTTTTGTAGACTAAAGTGTATGATCATCTCTTATGGATTTTTATGGCATGAGCTTACTTGTGATATCTCTTAGCCTACACTTCTATCATTATGATTTGTGCTAGATTTGTTTTAAGAATTGTGTAGGATCTACATATTTTCACAAATGGCCATTTTCATCATTATTTGTCAAGAAAGGCATAAATTATCGAGGTACATTTACTTGTGTTATTCTTACTCTTATAGACTCGATATATGTATTGCCATGTGCTCTGTGCTTGTTTTTCATAGTATTTCATACAAGTGCCATTAAGAGGATTTTTAGATTTTTGAAAGGCACTATTCGATATTTGATTGCACATATTTGCCGTATCAACTCTTGTTCAAAACTTAACTTTTAAATAAGGTCTCAACTATATCTTTCGGATTTTCAAATTTCAAAAGAGACCTTTTATAGCTTTCTTAAGCTTATTTGAACTTGCATGATTTATTAGATTCTTGATGATATTCTAAATATCAAGTATTTGTTTCTTGCTTCATGATCTATATATATATAGTGTCTCTTACTACTATGCTCTTTTGCAAGATATTTTGTGGTTGACAATTGAGGCATGTTATTACACTGGGCTATTTTTCTTGCTTATATGAGAAATGCCTTTAATGAGTTTGTTGAGTTGTGTAGAAAAGAAAATACTCCAGGATGTAATTGTTCTATTATGAACACCTTAGATCATTTGGATGCCCAATAGTGATGAAGAAGACAAATTCCTCAATTGATGCTTCAAGATGAAGATTGGTTTTTAAAATTGCAAAAGGAGCTAAAAAGGAAATGATACTTGGAAGTTGATGCCATGTCTTTCATCACAAACGATTATAAATGCAAAATGGGCACTCCGGAATAAACTCGATGACCAAGGCAACATTGGTCGAACTAAGACGAGGTTAGTAGCTCGAAGGTATTTTCTAGAAGAAGGTAATGATTTTGATGTAATATTTGCACTCATAGCTCTTTTAGTAGCTATTTGCATTTTACTTGCCCATTCTTGTTTTAAGCTTTACCAAATGGATGTTGAATCCAATTTTCTAAAATGGTTTTATTCAAGTAAAAGTCTATCCGGGGTTTAAAATTTTTCTAGGCCAAATAATTTTTATAAAAGGCCTTGTATGTTTTAAAACAAGTACCCCGTGTATGGTATGATAGACTTAGCTATTTTTGCTAAATGATTTTACAAAAGGTAAAGTTGATACTACTCTCTTTGTTTGTGAAAAAAGGCAATATTGTTTAAACTTGTGCATATTTATGAGAATATTTTTGGTGCTACTAATGAATATTTGTGCAAGATATGGTTCTCTAAGTTGATGCAAGGTGTACTTGAAATGAGCATGATTTCTTGCTTGGACTTCAAATCATTCAATGCCAAGTAGATGGTTACATTTCAAAAGAACTCTTGAAGGAGTTAGGCGTTGAAGAAGGAAGAATCATTCCAACCTCTATGGCTATCAATGAAGAGATTGACAAAGGTTGAGAAAGGCATGTCGGTTGACAAACAAATTCGAGGTATGTCTTCTTGTATTATTCCTATAGACTCGACATTCCATATACCTTATGTAATACATATGCTCGACTTCAAAAACTATCCCAACGAATCTCATTAAAGTGCCATTAAAAGAAATTTTCAAATATTTGAAAGGCACTTCTTTTATGACTTGTTGTATCCAAAGCTTTAAAACGTTCTTATTTTTTTCGGGATAACAAGTTCGGTATCTTTTATACGGTTATTCGTATTCAAAATTTGGTTCGTCATAATCGAACTAAACATATTGGATTCGATATATTTTTAAGGGATTGTGATTTTTAACAAAAACTTGAGATGTGTTTAATTAGTCTCAAGGATAATCATGAGACTTTTTGATCGTTAACCGCCGAGTATTTTATCTCATTTCGAGCTTGATTATGACATAATGTATATTGAATGAGGTCTACGTTTGCATTTTGCACGTTTTAAAAGCGAGGCGAAAAATTGGATTTTGGATCAAATTTCGGATTTTCAAAAGCAAAGACAAAAGACAGTGGGGCGATGAGGTTGAGGGCAACAGTCGCCCTCAACGTCGACCGTCGCCCTCAACCACGACCGGTCGCCTGAGCTATATTTTTGGATTAAAACGGTTCTGTCTTGACATTCGCCATTTTTCCTTATTTTGGCCATTTTTGTCCCCTTTGCAAATTTCACACACAATTCACTTCAAATGAGTTTTGATGCATGAATTATATATTTTGGGGATTATCTATCTAGACTATCATCATCATTGCTCGTCTTACCGATTGAATGGTAAGAATTTCACTATCTTTAGCTCAATTGGGTTGAACCTCGAAGCTGAGTTTGTGGCTTATATGTATTTTTCTTGATGTAATTCATATATGTTTGTGATGAGCTTATTGATTGTTGATAAATGATATTTGTTAAAGTGTATTTGGTGATGAAAAACTTGGCTTGATTTCATTTACAAGGGCTATATATAACTTTTTCTAATTTTGACGCCCGCCAAGTGTTCGATAAAATGTTTCAATGAAAAATTCATCACCTACATGATTCTCTCGATTTCAAAAGTCTTATATATTTATAGAGATCATGTTTTGCTTATCAAATGATATTTCATAAGCTTCTTCAAGTCGTATGATTCGACTTTTCCCTCCTATTTGGTTTAGAAGCTTCAATGCTCAAATAGCTCGATACATCGGTTTTGTTGCGCACTTTGATATGAATATATGATGTATTTATCGTGCTAACATTCTTTTTGATGATTCCAAAGGGGGAGAAACAGGTTATAAGCTCATTAGCTCATAAAAGCTAAGATAAGCTTAACGAAAAGAAGCTATAAGCTATGGCTCATAAAAGCCATAAGTTGTGATTTATTGTTAGTCCATTTGTTGCTTGATGGACCTATATTATTGTTTAATGTTATTTTGTGACAGGGGGAGCTTATAAGCTCTTGAGCAAATTGTAAAAGCTTAAGTTTTTAGCTTATGGATAATTGCTTTTACATTATTCTTGATATCTTGTTGATAGGGGAGCTTGAGCTTATTTTTGAAAATATTTACTCCCTACTTGGTTGCTTTAATATTTTTGGAAATTTTGGTTGCTTCCAAAGCGTCAAAAGCTTTTTAGGAAAATCATTTCTAAAATTGCTCTCTTAGTTTGGGATAAAATTGTTTTGGTTTGTAATCATCAAAAAGGGGAGATTGTTTGATACATGTTTTTATCTTAATTTTGATGATTTTATTTTATCACCAAAACAATGTTTTTAAAGGTTGTCCAAATACTCCTAAATGATTTAAAATGATTTTAATATTTTAGGAGTATTTTCTCAAAGTTTATTTTCGTCTAAATTGGACAACGCTTTTAATGATTTTACGTTATTGGGTTTTTACTCTCAAACGTTGTTTCTAAATGATTGTCCTAATACTTCCGATCGGTTTAAAATGTTTTTACTAAATTTTGGAGTATTTCTTGAGTTTTATTTTCGACAAAATTTGGACAATATTTTCTCTCGTGGTCGACCAGGCCGCCCCATAGGGCAACCCGTACACGAAGATGTGAAAAAAATGAGACGGAAGAAAAAAAAAAAAAGGTCGGCCAAGTGCATCAAGGCCGTCGGCCGGCCGACGGTCGGCCGTGCGGGTCGGTCGACCGGTACTGCAAGTGTGTTTCAAAGCGTAAGCGTTTAATCCTTGCAAAATCCATGCAGGGGACCGGTTGGGGTGATGGTCGGCCGGTCGAGGTAGCGTCGGCCGGCCGCCTGCGTGTTATTTTTCTTTGTATCTTTTTCCAACGTCTATTTCGTGCGGCCGGCCGCCCCTATGTTTTGACAAAAATTTAAGCCGTTTGACAAAAGCCAGACAAACTTTCCTTAAATTGTGGGATTGATTTCTAATGACTATATTCTTGATTTTAATTGTATTTTTGTAGAGATTTTCAATCCCCGAGAGATGAGCCTATCTTGATCAATCATCTCCTATAAATAGAGGAAGTTTTGGAGCAACCTAAATAACAATTGAGATCAACACAACAAGATACACTTCAAGCAAACACTTGGTCTTTCATTGTCATTATTCTTGTTGTAAAAATTGCCTAGCTTATCACTTTCACATCTTTGAGGTCTAGCTATTCTTGATTACACTTGCACTCTATTGTATTATCAATTATCGAGTTGTAATCTTGAATTTGTGGTCGTCATTCAAACACAAGATATCCTTGTGAGTGTTGTGGTAAGAACACACTGAGTGAACTAGGTGTTAGGTGTGAGAAGATTGTGGTAATCTTAGCATTTGAGGTGTTGAAGAGTGTGGTGCTTTCTTGAGGGTGAAGATGTGGTAATCTTCACAGAGTGCCGTTGAAGGAAGATTGTGGTAATCTTCAAGGGAGATTGTGGTAATCTCAAAGGTGGTGTTGAAGAAAGAGTGTGGTGCTCTTCAAGGTGTTGTAAGTTGAATTTGTATTAATTTTGGTAATTAATAAAATTCTTTTTCTTTTCTAAATCCATCCTGAGGATATCTTGGGGTGGTAGAGGATTAGGCCCTAGGTGGGTTGAACCTCTTTAAATCGTCGTGTGTTGTTTACATTCCGCACCTTATTATTGTGTTTGAGCATTCGGTTTGAAAAAGAGGGCGAAAACGAAAAGATGGAGATAATCTATTCACCCCCCCCTCTAGATTATCGTAGCCGCTTGGACTTACAACACATGCATCTCAAGGAAAATTTCTGACTTCCTGAATGTTAGCAAATACTTTGTTTACACGTACAAGTGTGCCGAAAAAATGCAATTGTGAGATGTTCATTTTCTCTTGAATTGCATCCAGCATGATTTCAAATTGGATAGAAAATCTCTCTTCTCGCGATACCATAGTGAAATTCAGTCCCATCAACTGATAATGACTTGAGATCACCACCTTAGCCTCTTAATGAAAAGTATTCTGCTAGCTAAAGGGGCCGCTTTAGCCACGAGCTACGGATGTTGTCATTGATAAACCGAAAAGTAGTAGCACCAAACAACGTGATAAATAATCCTATCTTCAACATCATGACATGTCAGTTGAACTCTCCTTTGATCTGTGCTTTCGTTTCTTACTCCTGTGTCAACAAAACATGCTTTACAGACACAGAAATAAAGTAGTGTGGAGAGCGAGTAAAATGTTTAGGTTATAGTAAGTACTTCTCATGTGAACTTGGATCCAAACATGATTTGAGTTTCCTATCAATGTGCTTTACATCTTTGGAGGTAGGGGTCTCAAGCTTACTTATCTGTATAACGTTCCAAAATATTTCACAAGGTCAGAGCAATCAACAACACAGATATCATTTTCAAATAAAATAGTTACAAAAAAAAAACCCGGAGGTTTGAGCTAATTACAAAAAATCCCAGATGTTCCGAAATTACAAAAAGCCCATCAGATTTGATTGTTTTAAATTTAAGGGGGTAACTATAATATTTTTATAAATATTAGGGAGGTATTTGAATGTTTATTGCTTATGAAGGGGAAATGTACGATAGAATCAAACCTGAAGGGGTTTTTCGCAAGTTGAGTTTTTGCATTTTTCAGAAACCTCTAGGTTTTACTGTAATTGGACCGAACCTCAGGGTTTGTTTTTGTAATCATCCCTTTTCAAATATATAAACAAAACTACATAATCCTAGGATACACAGCTGAAATTAAGTCATGAAAGTTGGGAGAAAAATTATACCAGCATATCAATCGCATTTAGTGAAAGGTTGAGATCTGAAATGTTATGAGCTGGATGCTGCCGAGAGATCATGCTCTTAAGGTATCTGTATAAGGTTCAATCCAAAGTTATTTCCAAGAATAAATGCGTTGACCACACACAGTTTATTCAGAGGTTGGTTGGCTTTTGAACCTCTCGAAGTCAATAAATTTATGAACCTCAGAAGACCTGCGTAAAGCTGCCAATGCCAGCTGCACAAATAGACAAGTTACAATGCTATTGGTCAAAAGCTTATACAAAACAACCCATAAACCAGCAAGAGAAATAGCATGTTGGAAAATTCATTTGAGTTAACTTTTGATTTTTATCCTCCGAACGCAATAATCCTTTTCAACAACACTATATGTACTGAAAACCCAATTTGCTCGAATAGATGATGAGGGATTCACAACTATCCGTATTTTCACACATTTTACTGGACATAGTTGAACATAACTATCTGTCAGCCTCAATGTGCAATCACCTATACAGGTATGGCTTCTTTGCCAAGGTAAAGAACAATAAAATGTACTAGAAGGTATTCAATGACATGTGTGAAACAGTTATTTCGCTCATTGTCACATTGCAGGGTGACAGGAAGCAGAAAACTCATTCAAGAATGCAAATGTATCACAAGAGGGTGTCCAATATGAAACTTACTTATAAAAAAAGAAATGCTTCAATGCATGAGAAATTGGGAATAGCCATTTTATTGTGAAAAAACTATGCTTACGTTTACACCCATCATGAAGTTTAGGAAAAAAAGAGGTAAAAGCATAAGTTCAATTTCCAATGAACGAAAGCTTATATATTATTTTCAATAAACAATTAAACATGTCATCAATTTGAGCAATGTATGGCTTAATCACCAAGATTCAATCATTTTAATCTCAATTTTACAGGGAAATAAGAAGTAAATAAACATTAGAAGTTTCAATTTTAAATTAAATCTATCAAACAAGTGTCTGAGAAGATGACTTCAGATTAAGGGAGCAATACCTGCCCTGGTGGGAATAGAAGAGGAGCATCACTGCGCATAATTTTATCAACTTCCACTTTTGCAGATTCGTGCAAATTCTACAGCCAAGCAAACACATATTAAAGTGTGAAAACACAAATAGTGAACATGGGGATCAGCATCCCAGAAATCCAGTTAACACACATATAAAGTCATCATTTAACAGAAATTGATATCAGATCAGAGATGCTGATTGTACTTGACTACCAGGCCTAGACTTCTCCCAATAGTTGGATGAACTTTTAGAGCCATACATATAGTGGAATATGTGGACACTTCTAGAATCATGTTATGAACGAAAATTGACCCAAAAAATCAACAAAATCATTTGATTTGTGCCAATATTTGTGTCAACCTTTTGAACTTGACCATATTATAAAATATTACTGAAGGACCAGATATGCAGAAAGTATAAAAAATGTCTGCAGGACACATATTGGAGGTGAAAAAGGACCTTTATTATCTCAGACGGCCCCACGTTTGCATCATAGAATTCCTACAGGGTGAAGAAATTTGTCATAACATGTCATTGCTGTGTGCAATGAAGGATGTATTGATCGGCAAAAAGAATGAATAAATAAACTGCTACATATGAGGAAATAATAATGCTCAAAAAGCAAATTATTAGTTATTTTATTTGACATATACAATTACACTAAAAGAACCTCCATATCACTGATAAAGCCGTCAAGCGCCCGATATGGTGCATAAACAATAAGGTCAAATCCTAGACTCTGCCATGAAAGAAAACAATATCAAAAACTAGATAAGAAACAACAGGTAAAACAACATCGAAGAAGTAAATAAGAACAACCGGTAGAGAAAATGTAATATAATATGCATGCCTGAAGAACCAGCATTTCATTATTAAGGATCATCTGATGATCCTGTTCAATCCCTTTCCCAAGCTCCTCTGCTGATACATGGTTCTCCTCTGCCTTACAAGCAGCATATATGCAGGTTAACCTGCAAGCAATGAGGTATTTGAATTTGATCCATAATCAAAAAATGCTACATTAAGCATCTGGCATCCAGTGTAACAATAACATATGCACAAAGCGTATGATGGCAATTATTAATTGTCCAGATGGAGAATTATGGTAAATTCCAAGTTTTGTTATCTTGCTTTTTCTGGTATTTTCTTTCCTTTTTTTTTTTTGGGGACTTCAATACAATTGAAAACCAATCCAGAACAAAAGTGGTAATCAAGAAGCAGCCATACATGATATTCTTTGGATGATGTTCCATCACAGACCATTGCAAATAAAACCTTTTAAAATAAATAAGAGCTGTAGCCTGCAG
Organism: Rehmannia glutinosa; assembly: GCA_016081115.2. Lineage (NCBI taxonomy): Eukaryota > Viridiplantae > Streptophyta > Magnoliopsida > Lamiales > Orobanchaceae > Rehmannia > Rehmannia glutinosa. The sequence goes on from CM071929.1 coordinate 18,733,201, forward strand.
AACAAACAAGATGTAAGTTTGAATAGCAATCGTTTACATTTACTGCTTAACATTGTCTCCAGAAACATAATTACCTGAATTTTACGTGGAAATTTGAAAGCATCGCAAACATCTTGGATTTTAAACTCATAGAAAGCCCGCATAAGTTGTTCTTCTTCTGTCTTGAGTGCTTTCGGACGTGAATGCTTTTCAGCTAACAACACAGGCAAAGTAGTATACAGGGAAATAATGACGTCATTATTTTCTCTTCATCAACCAGCAAGATTTATGATAATGGGCAAGCAAATGCAAATGTGCTTTCTTTAAGATCAGGAGCTTACAATTATCTTTTGCATCATGTTGTTGTTCAGCATATGTGAAGGATCCATCAATATCTACTTCCATCCTCGTCGCTCCATACTTTCACAACATAAGCATCATTTGGAATGTCGTATTGATGCAGAAAATATTACAATATTAATAAGTTTGTGAAAAATTTCAGACGAACTTGAAACTGAAAATTGGACAGCAAGAGGATGTCAGCATTATCAAAGTCATGTACCCACACTCTGAAAAACTACTAATATTCTACTCCTGCCAGCTCGTTTCCAGGAGAGAAGACCTTTATGAATAACTATTAGTCTGGTCATTTCTGTGCCATCAACTAGTTCACAAACTATACAATTGTGCAAGCTTAGATCTTTCACCAAATTTAAACCCCATGGAGCACAAAGCAAATGTCCAATACACGACTTGGTCTAAGCACTACTAAAAAGTTAACGAGCCTTTTCAATTTTTTACCGGTTGGCCAGAGCAAGAAAGAAACCACCATCGCGGAGGGCGACACTTGTAGTCATGCATGCATGTTGGAGTTATGGGCTTACATTGTGGGATTCCTTAAGGTCTGCCGGTGTTTTCAAAATATATCTATTGGACTACTACTATTCTCCCAACCACCAAACCAGTCCCCAAAAAATAACAACAAAATCTTTTTAATGCCCCCATTGGCAAGAATTTCTAGAAGCTTACAAATTTCAATGTCAATCACTTTCATGCGACTCGTTGCCTTGGAAGTGTGCTATCTATAGTCTCTTTCCTAATTTATTGCCTTCCTACATGCTTTTATGTTGGTAAAAGTAGTGCCTCTTTTAAAAATTCAATATGATTACTGTGATTAAAACCAGAACTCCCCACTTTATATTCATTTTAACTCTCTTAGAGCTGCTTTTCTACTTCGCCTACATAATTTTTATAACATCAGAAAAAATTCAAGTCTTTCTTGAATCTTCTTCATAAATTATAACAACCAAGATGACCGCAATTTATGTAGTTTGATTTTGTTTTCTCAATTGTTATGCCCTTGTCTTTCAATGGAAAGCTATTGATCATATCAATTATCATGCACCAAAACTAAAAATTCCACTTTTTTAATGTGTCAACAGTTTCCCAATACAAGAATTCAAATTCATTTCCAATTTCCTCTCTTCTCAATTGTATATCCAAATCCAAATTATGCTATTGACTGAATTCAAACACAATATTGGCATAAAAAAACAGGCAAACTGGTATGTTTTAAACCACAAAAATTCAAATACGTACCCTCTCAAGTGCTTGCTTAGCTCGTTTATTAGCATCCTTGTATTTTTCCTTCTACAAAGAAAAAGAAAAAGAAAAATAATAAACCCAGACCTTTGGAGGTTCATATCACACAAGGGTGCAACGCGCACACACAACCAAAAATAGTACAAATGTATTAAGATCACTGCAGAGGATGATAAAGAGCAAAAGAGTTTTGAAGGGAATTGTCATTACAAGTTCCTGAGGAGTGAAAATCCACTTTGCTCTGTGCGTTGAAGTCATATAATCCGCCATTGATCTCTGTCTCTAACACATAGAGATTTAACAAAGAAAATGGTTTCAGTAAAAAGATATTAATTTGGTTCTGATGTAATATGACTGGAGCTAAGCAAAGTGAGTGAGGTTCCAAAGTAATAACTAATAAGCAGTTCACAGTCTACCTATCAACAAAATAAATCGACCACAATCACAGATAAGTACGATAAGTGTAAAGGTAGACCTACACTTTCACCAACAATTTTCAACTTTGCATTTCAGCAATGTGAGAAACCAACATTGATATCAACATATACTATTCAGTCATCTAGTATACAGAATTTAACACCAAAAGATACTTAAGTTTCACAATCAAGGTCAATCCAAAACAGAGGTAGTAGCTCCTAATCAGTTGCTGCCTCTATTTCAGAAAAAATAAAAAAATAAAAAAATAACAAACAAACAAAATCAATAAGTGCAGCTTACTGTCTTCGCCTTTCCACTTCAAATAACTTAGAAAAGAATTATATGTTTATCCAATCCATATAACCAAAAAACGAGCCTCTTCTCATGAAATTACAATCAAATCAATGATACAATAACATAGATAAAAACAAATGCACATAAACCATTACCGTCACCGACACTGCTACCGCCGGAAGTCGGGGCTGCGAAGGAATTTGGAAGCCGAGGGCTGGGAATTGGGACGTGCTTGGGCAAGTGAAGACTCTCTGTCAATTTTTGTCAAATAAAAATGTAAGGAAAAACCTCCAGAGCCCGTTTTGTTTTTCTCTACAAATAAACTATATCTGATCCGGGTAGGGGTGGGCATTGGCCGGGTAATCGGATCGAGTACCGGACTTGTCGGGTAGCAAATATAGCTACCCGCCGCCACCGAACCAGTCGGGTTTCGGGTACCATTTTTTGTAAGGCTGTTATTATAGCTCTACGGGGCAAACAAAAAAAACTGAGTATGGAACCTACAAATCCGTCCAACTCAATTTCTATTGCTACAAAATTTATGTGAATGATTCAAGATAAAGTATAAAAAATTATAACTCAACAAAACAACTCCCAAAACTCAAAAAGAAAAACATAAAATTAAACTAGAAACTAGGCACTGACGCATTGTAGAAAACCAGAAATTCCGAGAGAGAGAAATTGAGAGATAAAGGAGAAACGACTTACCTTCTGCCGAGCCGAGTTCGCCGTTACCGCTGCTGCGCCGTGAAGTGGAGGCCAGATGGTGATTTTGTGTAATGAAGACTGAAGAGGGGGCCATTTTCTATTTCTCTGTTTTTTTTTTTAAATTAACGGGTCCCGACCCGTTACTAGTTACGCAACCCGACCCACTTTATTAAGTTCGATTATCGGGTTACCCAAAACCCGAAATTTAAAAAAAAAAATCGGCCCGGCCGGGGTATTGTCCGGTTGGATTGGGTCGAGACCCGACTACCCGACTCGGAATGCCCACCCTCAATATATCTTATTTATATTTATCAAAAAATATCAGTCACTGTTTTTCAAAAAAAAAAAAAAATATCAGTCATTTTTATTTTTATATGTAACTTGTTTTTATGCGCCTACTAATCCCCTAATTTATCACCAATTTTCGGTTCATATGAGTAGGGATGGCCACGGTTCCGATTCCTCATTTTGGAGGAACCGGAACCGAAACCGTTACATCACGGTTTCGATTACAAAACCGGAACCGATGGTTCCGGTCGTTCAAAACCCGGTTTCTCGATTCGGTTCAGTTTTTAGGAACCATTTGTTTATCTTTTAATTTTTTAAAATAGTTTATCAATTTGGTTAAAAAAAAAGAAAATAAAGAAAAGACTTGGACTTAATATTCAATAAAGTTTTATACTTGATATTAATAATAATATTAAACTATCTATATATATACTTCTGCTAGAGTATAGAAGAATCAAAGTTCACGTAGTTTCGCTTACAACATTTGATCTAAAAGCGTGTCTCATGTAGTTATGAAAATAAAACATCAAAATAAACATTTAACATTTTCTAAAGCATGTATTTACCAAAACAAGATTGTTGGTTTTAACCTTAAAAAAAGGTTCCATTATGGTTCCACACGAGCCTAACCAACGGTTAAAAACCGGTTCCACGGTTTTTGAGACCTAGGAACCAAAACCGCATCTGTGATTCGGTTAGGTTTAGGAGGAACAGATTGACCACGATTATGGTTCGATTTGAAACCGGTTTCGGTTGCCCATTTGGTCACCCCTACATATGAGTGTGTATATTTTTCCTCTCTTATCCAGTGTAGTTAAAAAAAAAAAAAACTCCATAAGATCAATGGCGGAGGGAGAGGGGGCCAACTCGGGGCCGCCCTCCTAAAAAAACATTTTAGCTAGGATTTATATAATTTTTTTAGGTTTTTATCGGCCCACCAGCTCCATTTCGTAATAAGCATATCTCTATATTTTTTCTGGCTCCATCGTTGCATTAATTTCTTATTTCTAAGTATATAAATTCTATATAAAAATACGATTAATCTAAATATATTCTAATTTTTATATAAAAATAAAAACCTAGCAAAAGTACTTCAATTCTGGAATACTAGAAATATGAAAATTAACTGAAAATGAAACCAATTCAATACATTATAAGGACTATGAGTAGGGATGGCAACGGGATGGTCTAGAACCCGTCCCACCAAGAAAAACCAGACTTGGGACCCATCCCATTCCACACCGCTCTGGTCTGGAACCGTGACCCGGCAGGTTGGACCCGTCAAAACCATCAAAAAACAATTTTACATTGTGGGGACGTTGCTAGAGGAAATCAAATTAGGGCGCGATTGGATATGCTTTCATTTTGAAAATTTTCCTTTTACTAGAGAATAGTGGTTAAAAAAATTGGAAGAAAAAAGATGAATTTTGAGAATGTGATTGGATGTGAGATGAAAAAGTAATGATGATAGTTGATTTGATTTAAAAATAGTAAAATAATGATTGGATATGATTGGTAGTTAGAAATGTGTGAATGCGTGAATAGTGAAATTTGTGGAAGAATGTGTAATAATGATTAGTTTTTTATGAAAAAAAATGTGTAGATGTGATTGGTAAAAGAAAAAATGTGATAAAGTAAAAATGGAAGAATAATATATTTTCTGAAATTTTTCATAAATAATTGTGTGTTTGGTTAAAAAAAATTATCTAGCGAAATAAATATGGATTTCATTTCATATCCAATCGCGGCCTAAGATTTCATGTATAAACTTTAATTGGAATTCCTAATACATTTGCAATTGCATACACAAAAAAGCAACATTTAGGCAAAATGGAATTTGTAAACCATCTCAATTTCTAACTTCCAAAAGGATGGTAAATGAAGCGCACTTGTCTACAAAACTCACCCAACAATGGTAGTTCTATATCCAAGTTGCTGCGATTATGCCACAATCCTGTAAATTTGCGACGAGACGCCGGATGAAGCTGTTGGACAAGGACAAAGACAAGGCCCGTCAATGAATTTGGAGAAGTGAAAATTGTGATTTGCCATGAGTCCGGGCTTAAACTCGGCATGTTGTCATCCCTAACCATGAGTGCTTTAAAATTGAACCATCAGTAACAATAATACTAATTTTATTCAACTCTCAAATCATCGTGGATATAATGAATTCTTAATTCGATGATTAATGATATATTTGGACATATCAAATTGCAATGTTTAAAGTGTTCATTCACAAAAAAGATTGCCAAAAGGTTAATGATGGAAAATGGCCCAAATTTAAGCACCCCATTGGCCCAATTATTAAATAATAATAGAGCCCAAAATAATTAAGGCCAGACCATATAGTAATGCAATGAACCATACATCTTATATACTAGGTAATAACTCAATGAAACCTCTATAAATACTACCTCATTAGTCATTTTGTGTCAATTATTTTTCTCTAGTGCATAGGGTTTTTCGCGGGCGCCCTAACGACTCTTTCGTCCATTGTAACTTGAGCATTTGAGGGTTTTCTGACGGCGCCTCTAACGACTCTTTCATTGATTGTGATTTGAGCGTCGGAGGTCGGTTGTGATTTGAGTGGTCGGAGGGTTTTCCAGCGGCATCCTTAATTACCCCTAATTAATGACTCTTTCATCGGTTGTGATTTGAACATCAGAGAGTTTCCGACAGCGCATCAAACATCGGTTGTGATTCAAACATCGAAGGATTTTGTAGCGGGGCGCCTTAACAATTTTTGTATTGCAATTAGTACAACTTCCATTTTGAGTCATTCATTAATCGAGGATTTGAAACAAGGTACGTCTTTATCATTTACCTTCGTTTTTTTTTTTTCACAGCTATATCACTTACCTTCATAAACAATCAAAAACCTCCCCAAGGTTCGTGCTAATTACAAAAAAATCCAAAAACTTCTGGAAATTACAAAAAAAAAAAAAAACCTTTAGGATTAATCCATTTTACATTTTCCAAATTCATATGCAAAGAAAAAAAATTCGAAAACTCCTCTTATATTTATCAAATATACAGATTATCCCATTAACTTTAAGCACAATTAAACCTCAAGGAGTTTTTGAAATTTTCTTAATATTTTTGTAATTAGCCCAAACCTTAGGGGGCTTTTTGTAATTATTCGTAAAACTTATTGTAATCTTTTTTCCCCCTCCATTTTCACCACTGTAGTTTAAATATTGATCATCTTCACATAATCAACGATTTTTGCTGTCACTTTAAGGTATTATAATTGTTCATACATTATTCATTTTTGTCCTTTTTAATGGAATTCTTTTAATTTTCTTCACCAGGTAATATATTTGTCAAACATCATTCTCAAAGTCTTCGTAGCTTATAAGCTGTCCCAAGTTTCTTCTCTCCACATCTGAAAATTTCTCTAAACCATGGATCCACAAAATGAACGGCAAATCAAAAAAACAAACCACCAAAATAAGAAAAATGTCGACCCCATAATTAATTGTTTCGATAAATTGCCATACGAAATAGGCATCGATATATTTTCCAGTCTCCCCATCACGTCCCTGGTTGATTAAGCTTCACTTGCCGATCTTTAAACACATTTTCCGTGATCCATACCTTGTCAAAGACACATCTCTCTCGATCATCAACAAACGGGAGCGAATGCCTTATCCTCCACTCGGACTATCCAATTCAAAACCAACTTCATTTTCTTGACTCTCGACGACAACCCAAAAGTCCGAAAAATCAACGTTCCATTCGCCATGTCCCGCCCGAATTCAACATATTAGGTTCGTCTCAATGCCTATTATGTTTGATCAACACATTGTTCCCAGTCCATCTACTTGTACAATCCTTTTCACAAGAGACCACACGGAAATCCCCAAGAACTTTGAGCTCAGGGATCGGGTTGTCGTGTATGGATTCGGATTTCATCCCGTTACGAATGACTACAAGGTGATCAAGATAACGATTATACGACTTGGTTTTACCATCACATGGGTGGCTATTTCGGGATTTCGGAAAATTGTAGCGGACAATTATTAAGTTGATTGTATAGCACGAGAAGCAATGTGTGGACAAACAAAGGGTGGTGCCTTATAAGGCTCGAGAAATGGTCATCGCTGGAGTTCAGTGAGCGGAAGGCTTCACTTTGGGTAAGTCGATTGGGAAATTATTGCGATGGGCGCCTTCAAAGGGTAATTGTGTCTTTTGACCTAGCCGATGATTCGTTTAATGTGATTAAACATCCCGCCCTAATCCTAGTTCGATTGGAAGGTGGGCTAGTTGTCATCTTCTTGATTTGGACGGATGCCTTCTCGCTACTATGCGCTTGTGGTCATGGGGCATTTAGTGTTTGGATCATGAAGGAGTATGGGGTTAACGAATCTTGGGTAAAACAGTATAATATTGGAGTCTATTTTCCTGCCTCTCTGATAAGTCTCCAGCTCGAAAGATATCACATATGGAGAAACATGTTTGGCAGGAAATTGGTTCGAACGTTGTGTGTTTTGAAGAGTGGGAATCTATTGATTATTGGAGTCAAGAGGAGGTGGTTTGGTTTTTATAATTTGGAGAGCGGAACATTCAAGGAAATGATATATCCGGGATCGAGGGTATATGAGACGACAGTTCACGTGGGTAGCCTTAAGTCTACCGCTTTCCCATTTTTATAAATTTTGTACCAATTATGCATGTACAAATACTTACATTTTCAGACATTTTAACATTGTTTTTGGATTCGATCAATGTGTTTTTACATCGATATGGTGCCATTTTTCAGTCAATGAGCACCAATATTAATTTGAATTATAGGACAATCTTTTAATTTGGATATTCAAGGTAAAAATTACTAAAGTATTTAAATTAAAAAACAGCCTGTGTGCTATATGAGTATTCCTCAATTAATTTATGTACTTATATAATAATTTAGCAAAATTATATAATCACATGTTTCATACTATTTTATTACTTTGTTCAAGAGGAGCCAATAATATAAATGATATAAAGTACACTATACGAAAAAATGACAAATTCTCACGGTACATTTTAAGAAAATTAATTATTTTCAAATCCGGGCCCAAGATTTTTCTTCTTATTTTTCATGTTGAATACATTTATTATCCATTATTAACCTGAGTCAGCTTTCATCATCCAAAAACAAACCCAAAACAAGTTAAACAACTGACCACGCTCCCCAGCACTATATATAGTCGATAACAAGAACAAGAAGACATACTACACAAGTGCGAGAAAAATCGACTCTCAAACTTAGCCACCCAACAATCTTTCTGTGCAAAGATGCAATCTTTCTCTGAATTTCCAGTCCAATTCATCTTCTGGGCCTTAATCACTCAGGGTATGTATAATTATCCGAAGTTGCTCGCTATTTTCCTTTCAGATTTCTGTAAATTTTGGTAATTAGTTATGTTAGCTTGCGATTCATTTTGATTTTTGAACAGATCTTGTGAAAATCTCATTTTGCCAAGAAGGGTTTTTTCTGTGCCATCAATTTTGGACGCTCGGCCACTTTTGGAAAGTCACCAACCCATCTCTCTCACCCTCTCATTTTCAAGGTCAGTTTTTTGTGTTTTATTTGGCTTAAGAAGATTGAAATATATGGAGCCCAGTAAAAAATTATGTAACTGGTTGAAAATGAGAGAAAAAAAAAACAGCTTTTTCATGACTTGTGGAATTCATTGAGTAGATGCAATGATATGATAGGTTTATTTGGAGTAATCTTATTTCACCAAAAGAGATTGATCTAGCTTGTGTTTAGTTGTGGCCTGGAGATTTTTTTTTTGTTTATAGGGTTTTGGATAAATCCATATGCTTTTAATTCTGCTGTTTGAGGGGAGAAATTGCGCATTGTGAAACTATTAGCTGATTTTGTGGTTATGTTGTTTTCAGACTTGCTAAGGTTCACGCGGTGTTTACAAGAGGGAATTGAAATAAATTGCACCATGCCAATTGAAGCCAGAAAACAACGGTGGAATGTCTAAAAATGTAAGCATTTATACATGCATAATTCGGACATATCATCAACAGAGACTTGAAATTTTGTACAGAGATATTTATAAGAATGGGAAAGTTGTAGACTTAAGGCTACCAACGTGAACCGTCGTCTCATATACCCTCGGCATCCCTGATACACCATTTCCTTGAACGTTCCGCTCTCCAAATTATAAAAACCAAACCACCTCCTCTGTATTCCAATAACAGCTCCCCACTCTTCAAAACACACAATATTCAAACTTTTTCTTACCAAACATGTTTCTCCAAATGTGATATCTTTGGAACTCATCACTTATCATAGATACAAGATAGTAGACTCCAATATTGTACTCCTTCACCCAAGATTCGTTCACCCCATATTCTCTTTCATGATCCAAACACTAAACGCCCCAAGGGCCTAGAGGCACAGGCACAACAACACAAAGGCATCATCTAAATCAACAAGATGACAACTATCTCACCTCCCAAAAGAACCGGAAGCAAATACAAGGTTGTAGATCACATCAAACTAGTCATCGGCTACATTGAGAACAACTTTATTCCTCTCAAGACGCAGGTTGTACTTTATCCAACTCCAGGCGAAGACCATTTCTCTAGCCGGTGAGGCACCACCATTAGAGGTATAATAAGAGCTAAACTGGAAACACACATCAATCACTTTCTGCTTTTCTTTTTTATGAGCTCAAAAACGAACACTAGAGTTGATAAAAAAATTTGTTTGATATCAGACATATTCAATGGTAGTATTTTAAGCACCAGTTATTGGTTGGTAGCTGAATAAATAGTCACTACTAAAAATAATACTTAAATTAAAAACCAAAAGACACTAGAAACAAGAAATCATGTTATAGAATGAAACAAAAATATTTGATTACCTTTTCATAACAATAAGATAAACAATTCAGGTTATATTAAAGTTATTTTTGGGCATATCAGATACCAATGTATCATATTGCAATGTTTAAAGAGTTCATTCACTATAAAGATGGGGATATGGCCCAAATTTAAGCAACTCATAAGTCCAATTATTAAATAATAAAATCCAAAGTAAAGTCAGGCCTTAAAGTACTGCAATGAACCATACATCTGATGCACAAGAGAATAACTCAAACGAAAGCGCTATAAATACCCCTCATTGGTTCCAAAGAGGCATTTTATTCATTTTGTCTGAATTATTTCCTCTTTAGTTTTCTTTTTTTTTTTTTTCTCATTGTCTCATTTGGTAGGTTTGCATTGGAGGGCTTTCTAGCGGCGCTCGGGTTTGCATCGGAGGTTTTTCCGGCAGCATCCCTATTTTTCGTCGGTTGTGACTTGTGCGTTAAGAGGGTTTCCGGCGACGCCCCTAAATGGTTGCTAGGGTTTGCGTCGGAGGGGTTTCTTGCTGCACACCTAACGAATTTTTGGTTGTTGTGACTTAGCGTCAGAGGGTTTTCCAGCGGCACGCCCCTATGAAATTCCATTTTGAGTAATCTATTAATCGAGGATTTGTACCAAGGTACGTGTATACTAATTACCTTCTTAGTCAAACAAAATCTTTATATAAATATAAAACTTATTTCAGTCTTCTTTTACCCTCATCTCTCACCATCGCTATTTGATAAATTGAGTACATTAATATTGATCATCTTCACACAATCAATGGTTTTGGGCTTTTGGCTGTCACTTTCAAGTTTCAAGTAGCCCCATTTTTCTAATATTATATTATTCATTTCTGTCTTTAATTTCTTGTAGTTTTCATCACCAAGTAATTTATTTGTTAAACGTCATTCTCAAAGTCTCCGTAGCTTATCTGCTGGCCTAAGTTTCTTCTTCCTTTTCTTTCCTTTTCTTTTTACAGACTTTTGAAAACTTCCGTGAGAGCAAATCTCAAGCCATGGATTCCGAAAATGAACAGCAAATCAAGAAAACAAAGCATCAAAATGAGAAGGATGACCCCATTAATGGCTTTGCTCAATTGCCATATGAGATAGCCATTGATATACTTTCCAGGCTCCCAATCACATCTCTCATTCAGTTAAGCTTCTCTTGCCGATCTCTGAACACGTTCTCCCGTGATCCACACCTCGTGAGCACGCACCTCTCTCGATCATCGATGAACGGGAGTGAATGCCTTATCCTCCACTCTGATTATCCAGTTCACAACCAGCTTCACTTTCTCCAACTTTCTGATAAAAAAGTCAGAAAAATCGACACCCCTTTTGCCATGTCCATGCATGAATTCAGTATAATAGGTTCTTCTGGTGGTCTATTGTGTTTGATCAATACTTTATTCCCAGAGTCCATCAATTTGTACAATCCTTTTACAAGAGATCACTTTGAAATCCCTAAGAACTTTGAGTTCAAATATAAGGTTGCTGTATATGGATTCGGGTTCCATCCCATCACCAACGATTACAAAGTGATCAGGATAGCATATCACCATCTCATGGCTACAAATTTTCGGGGATCCAGAGCTAATAATAACAGACAATTATCAGAAGTTCAGGTATATAGCCGAAGAAGCAATGCATGGCAAAACAAAGGGGTGGTGCCTTACCGGCTCGAGAGATGGTCATCGCCTGGAGTTCTTTTGAGTGGAAGGCTTCATTGGGTGAGTCGATGGGTCAAGTTCAACGGACGTATTGAGAGGACTATTGTGTCTTACGACCTAGCTGATGATTTGTTTGATGTGATCTGCAATCCAGTCTCTTCTTCCGTTTCTTTTTGGAGGTGGACTAGTTGTCATCTTGCTGCTTTAGACGGATGCCTTTGTGTTGTTGTGCCTGTGCCACCGGGCCATGTGGCGTTCAGTATTTGGATTATGAAAGAATATGGGGTTAATGAATCTTGGGTGAAGGAGTATACTATTGAGTCTACAATCCGGTGTCCATGATTAGTCATGAATCTGAGAGATATCACATTTGGCGACACATGTTTGGTAAGAAAAAGTTCGAGTATTGTGTATTCTGAACAGCGGAGAGCTGTTGTTGGAGTACAGAGAAGGAGGTTTGGTTTCTTATGATTTACAAAATGAAACGTTTAAGCAATTGGTGTATCCGAGGATGCCAAGGATATATCGGACAACTGTTCATGTTGGTAGCCTTAAGCCAACATGTTTCTCATTCTTATAGATCTCTGTACAAAATTCAAGTATCTGTTGATGATAATTTCCAGTTATGCATGTAATAAATGCTTACAATTTCGAACATTTTATCATTGTTTTCTGGTTTCGATCAATGTGTTTTTGGATTGGTATGGTATAGTTTCTTTCCATGAGCAGTGTCCTAGTTATATTACATATTCATATTATCAAATATCAAAAGTTAATCAATTCTTGTTCTTGCGCAACCATCTGCACTCTGCAGGTCTACTTTCAAACAAACCCCTGAAAAAGTGTGAATCTTTCTACCTTGACTCAATTAAGATCAAATGAGATGAAAAAAGATTAAAAAAAAAAATACTCAGAATGCTACATACGCGGATGTTTATATTATGGAACAAAGATCTGGAATAGGAGAATGGTGTAGGTCAACTGATGCATATATTAATTATGACACATAAATAATATTAGCATCCCTTCTCCATAATGGTTGGCGATCAATTTAAATCTTTTGAAACACACAGTGATTATAGAAGTGATACACCATAAATAAGGGTAGATAAATACCTATATTAATTTCAAATTCCAAATTAATTATGAAATGATGCTAATACTGATTCCATGTTTGTTCAGAAAGGATTGGGATTGGGTGTGGGGGTTATATATAATATGATGCCATATTGGATATTGATGCACCATAATTAAGATTCATTCGGAAATGGTATTGATATCATATTCATATGTATTCTAAAGGGACCATACAAATGATGTAAAGTAAATAAGTAAAAAGTACTAGAAAATTACAAATTTTCACATTATATTTTTTTAACTTATATATAAATCACGTTAGCTCAAAAACATTTCCATTTCATACTAAAACCTCCATAAATTATTTTCTAACATCTAAAAGTTAAGAATGAAAAAGTGAAATCAAACAAGGCCCAAGATGTTCTTCTTATTTCTATCAGCCTGAAAAAGAAAAAGAAAAAAAAAAACAACACAAATACACCCCACATTCCACAACATACAGTTAACAAGAACAAGAAGACAAACACTGAAAACCCAACTCTCAAACTTAGCCATCGCAAAACCTTTCTGTGCAAAGATGCAATCTTTCTCTGCATTTTCAGTGAAATATCTCTTTTTTGCCTTAATCACTCAGAGTATGCATAGTTATCTGACGTTGCCCGTATTTCCTCTTCAGATTTCCGATTTTTTTTTTTTGTACTTTTGTTAACTTGGGATTCATTTTGAATAGGTCTTGTGAAAATCTCATTTTGCCAACAAGGGTTTTGCTCTGCACCATCAATCTTGGACGCTCAGCCACTCTATTGGAAAGTTACCAACCCAACTCTCTCACCCTCTCATCTTCAAGGCCAGTCCTTTATGTTTTATTGCGCTTAAAAGGATTTAAACATATGGAACCCAGTGAAAGCTTATGAAACCATTTAGGAAAAGAAAAAAAAAAAAAAAAAAAGTTTTATCATGACTTGTGGATTTAATTGATTAGAGGCAATAATATGCTAGGCTTGTTTGGAGTAATCTTATTTCACCAAAATAGATTCATATAGCTTGTGTTTAGTTGTGGCTTGGAAATTTTTGTTTGTTTGTTTATGGGTTTTTTTGGATTAAATTCATATGCTATTGATTCTGCTGTATGAGGGGAGATAAGGTGTGCTTTGTGGAATCATTAGCTGATTTTTTTTGTGTTTTTTGTTGTTCTCAGACTTGCCGGGGTTTACGCGCAGTGTTTACAAGAGGGACCATGCTCTGATAACTCCCGAAAGTCATGTCTTTAGCCCGTTGCCCGATTGGTATATCAATCTCAGCTTTTCATTCAACTCCTCAATGATATAAGCTGTTCTTTACTCATCTTTGTATATGGATTGACAGGACTAACACGTTGGGTGCTTATCTCATTACACCATCAATAGGCTCACATTTTGTTATGTACTTGGCAAAGATGCAAGGTGCAGTTTTAGATTTTATTGACTTTTTATTGTGAACTGAAATTATGTGTTCTGATGTTAATATTTTGCTTGATAAGTTACATCATAATCTCATGACGACCATGCTAAAACCTATTTTGACAATCACTTTTTTGTTCCACTTCAATCTTGTATTAAAAGTTTTGCTGGCACATAATTTTTGCAGAAAATTCAAAATCAGGGCTCCCCCCGAGTGATGTTGAAAGGTCTGGAAGCTTTATTTCAATTCAAGAAATTTGGGTTAAGAATTTGGAAGTTCTGTCTATGGTCATTTTTGAGGTTTACTTTATATCTGACAAACATAACGGTGTGATTCTGCTTGCGCAATCAGGTTTGTATTTGTGCTTCAGGGTGTGGTGACTCTCAATGATACATCAGGCACTAAACACGAGCTAGAGGTACAGAGCAAACTGAAACTGTACAACATTCATTTTCTCCTTTTATTTTTTATGAGTTAAAAAAATACCTCTTATCCTGTAAAATTACATAACTTAAGAAGCATTCTATTGTTTATCCCACTTATCCTGTAAAATTACATAACTTGAGAAATGTCTCCATGTAAAAAATTGCAGGTGGATTCATATGCTTATCTTCCTCCAAACTCGGAACATTTGCTGAACTCCGATACATCTGCCACTGTAGTTGTATTTGAAAGAAGGTTTCTTGTTAATCTTTTGCGTAGGCATCATTTTTCTTGTCCTATTTATCACCCACCTCTCATATTTATTTTATTTTAATTAAAGTTACACCTCCGAGTGAAATTAATGCGTCTCGTATGGGGTCTCATTTGGGAAAGTATATGATCATGTTTTAGAGGGACAAAAAAAAAAATATCGCAAGATTTGGCTAGTAAATTGTAGTTATCTTCCATCAGCCCGACAAAAATAACAAAAATAACTTCTTTTTTTGATAGAATAACACCCGTAGTTGTCTTTTATCTCAGGCACGACTACTTGAAAAATCATACGACTGAGCAAATTATTGGTTCAACAGACAAGCAGCCCCTTCTAGAAACTCCGGGCGAGGTAACATAACGAATTGTTGTTCACGATCCTGTTCACAATACGAATTGTTGCTCATCTCCAAAAAATCTGCATGGAATACAAAGTAACCCTTTCGTCCCAAAATAAAAATTCCTATTTGAATCATTGAATGGGCATGAAGTTTTAGAGGAGAGTTGGAAAAAAAAATTCTATGTAATTTTAGAGTGTGAGTTAGATCTAGTTGTGTCAAATCATTGGCTCAATGAGTGGTTACTTTAAAAAAAAAATAGAAAAGTCCATTTTAAGAAATGGAAACATCTTTTGAGATATTCCAAAAAAGAAATAAAAGCGATATATTTGGGGCAAAAGGAATATTTTCTTAATTCATTTACATCGCACTAATATTTCATATTTCTATCCACTTTACCAGGTTTTTGAGCTCAGGAAGCTTCTTCCCACCTCTTTGCCTTATGATTTCAACATTCATGTAAGTTGCAACTTAAATTTGGTTCATGCTTAAAATTTGCTGAACCGCGTAATCTGGTTCTCTTTATGATGGTTTCATAATCTAGTTTTAAACTAAAACAAATGGCAATTGAAACCCTGCTGAATTCTGAAAAATAAAATTTACTGCATTTCTCTATGTGAGGTCTAAAAACTGGGATTTCCTTAAAAATTCAAAGGTTGCTTCGATTTTTGCAATTTTCACCCAGATTATGATGATAATATTGACCTCATGACTGGAGTGTTCTATGCTTCGTTTCTCACAATTTAGTTTATCTATCAAAAGGGTTTTGTTTTGATGCCAAATGCAAAGTTCATTTGCAATTTAACCTCCTATTTTCTCCGGATCAGATCATATGCTTTGATTGAATTTTTTGTGTTTTGGCAGATAATGGATTTTCAACCAGGCGAATTTCTCAATGTAAAGGTATGCCGCCCCTTTTAGTCCAGATCAAATCCGCAACAATGTGATATGTAATCTTTTTAACTTTGATATTGTGCCAAAAGAAGGATGCCGTGCTTTAATCGTGAAACTAAATGTCAAGTCTAAATGAGAACAATCTTTTGAGGTTAATGACATTCGCACTTAAGTTTGTTAAGTCCTTCTATGGGTTCTATAAAAGTTTGTACTCATTACTTTGATTCCAATAAAATAAAATAATAGAAATAAAAACAGAAATTCCATTTCATTCTATTACATTTCATGTTTGCAGGAAGTTCACTATAACCAACATGGTTTGTTGCTTTTGGAGGGTCAAGGCATATACCGCTTAGGTGATAGCTGGTAAGAGAGTAAAATGATGTTATTTTTCAGAAAATTGAAGCTCCAATGGTTTGTTGCAAGTATCAACTTCTGCTTCTGATAATAAGAATTGAAAAGCGGGAATTTCTGATTATGCTTCTGGTTTGACTTTTACACACAAATAAATCAATTTTACAACTTTTCTACCATTCTCTCTTAACTTTAATCAATTTTCAGCTTCTATTTGCAAACACTACCAACATTATACATCTAGGACTCGTTTGCGATTGTTGATTGGATTGATAACATAATTTGGAGAAGTTAGGATTGGATAATATAATTGAGTTCATATCATGTTTTGGAAGTATGATTGTGACGTGTGTTTATTTCAGTAGGATAACAGTATTTTGCTTGGCATTTATGATAAAGTTGGATAAATTTCCAAAATGACCAAATTACCCCAAATGAAAAATAGAAACATAATACGTACCCTCGCATATGAGGGACAAATTTGTCAATGACAGTTCACAAGAAGATTGGAGTAGGGTGGGATTATATAATTACACTCCTATGACCTGGACCCACGGGCTGTAGTCAAAGGTCCCAAACAATTGACAAACCTTGACTAAATAATTTATCCTGACCAATCAAGTTTCCCAAACGAGTCCCTAGATTATCAAGTGTTTTTGTATGTATTCCTTAGCCATAACATAACCATGTTCTCATAATTTTGATATAATGTGTGTATAAATCAGGTATCCAGTTCAAGCTGGCGATGCAATTTGGATGGCGCCGTTTGTGCCTCAGTGGTGAGTAAAGATTGTTGAAGCTCTTTAGCCTTAAGTTTACGACAGAATCAATTCAACACCGATTAAGTTTCATCGTCATTTTCAGGTATGGTGCACTTGGCAAGACAAAATCGCGGTATTTGCTGTACAAGGATGTCAATAGGAACCCTTTGTAATGACAACTGACAGCAATCATATGTTGATGTGATTATGGTCGCTCATGGCTATATGTTTAAACAGAATAGTTATCATTATATGCATGAGAATTATTTTGTGCCAAATGCACGATTGTGTCTGAACATACTGATTTTTATTTTCTAAATTTTTGTGCCGATCAACATGCCAACTCACTTTGATGTTTTCTACATAAGCGAAATTGGTTTTTCCACGTCAGCAAATTTGACTGAAAATTGGTTTCTCTACTCCTTAATGGTGAAGGAAAATGAAAATGGAATCCTCTGATGCAAACATTGTCGGGATGGATTTGAAACTTTATGCACATGAAAGGCCAACTTAAAATTTAAAGCCACGTGATTATTGCCCACACCAGAATCTGATTCTTTTTTTTTTGAACAAAAGTTCAAATCAAGTGCGATCCATCTTTGTACTTCGTGCCATTTCGTTTTTGTTGTAGGCCTTTTGGACATACATTTATATACATGCAAGTTCATATAAATGTATACCTTGTTATCAATAACTATTACTCTCTTGTCCACTTGAAAAAAAGGCAAACAAATATGTCACAAGAAAAGATATGGTTTGTTCTTGCTGTCTTGCTGGTGATGATTCATTCACAAAAATCAGGTAAATATGAATAAATAAATAAATTTCTCTATTTTGATGTTTTGTATCTTTTCAGAGTACTATTTACTTTGATGGTAAACAAATACAAGTAAAATTATGATGTTATTGATAAAAAAAATAACAATAATGAAATTGAATATAGATGGAGTTTTGGGTGAATGGTGCATTGCCGATGAGCAAACTCCAGATAGCGAGTTGCAAGTGGGCTTGGACTGGGCCTGTGGGAGAGGAGGTGCAAATTGCAGCAAGATTCAGGTGGGCCAGGCCTGCTTCTTGCCCAACACTGTGAGGGCCCATGCTTCTTATGCCTTCAACAATTACTATCAAAAATTAAAGCACAGGGGTGCTAGTTGTTACTTCAATGGTGCTGCCATTACCACTGATCTTGACCCCAGTAAGCAATTTTTTTTTTTTAATATAATTAAATTTCATTTACCATTTTTATTTTACTAAATATTGTATTGAGAATGGTATATTTTTTTTTTTGGCAATTTTCAGGTCACCAGTCTTGCCACTACGAGCTTACACCCTGACCTGAAAAATTGTCAATTTAGAGGGGTGAAGTTGAAATTTCAATTTCTCATTGTAGCATATTTTCCAGCACATGAAATTTCTTTTTCTTTTTCTTTTATCAGTACTCTAAAAATTGTTTTTTCTTTTCACTATAAATTGCAAAAATCAAATCCAATTATAGGGCTGTGCTCAAATTCTTATCAATCAAATAAATGTTGTTTTCCTACCTCATTTTTCATACATCAATCTCAATTTCTATTGTCTTAGCAAAACATCTTGTTTAAGTACCAAAAGATGTTCAAAATAAACCTTAAGGCAGATAGAAATCAAATAATCATTAAAAGAAATAAAAATTCCACAAGAGTAAGTATTGGCATTTCAAAGTAAATAATGGCGCTCTAAAATACATTGTTGATACATTATTATTGCATAGGCGAACAAGAAAATGTAAAGGTTTTATAGTAATTTTTGAATCAGACATAATCCCGACGACCTTAAGAAAGTTGCATAGTTAACTTCACAAAAGATAGCAATTACAACATTTTATTTCGGAAGATGAATTATTTTAGAACAGCAAGCTTGCCCAAGCACCAATGAAAGCAAATCCACCTAACGGGGCCAGTCTAGAATACGTTCTGTCTTCTAGGTACGCGACCGCGTAACACCTGCAAACCATCATCATCAGTTTATAGTCATAAATACTCTCAAACGGTTTTCTCAAAGAAAATCGAACCCAAAATAAGCAGGTTTATCGCCGTTACAAGCTAATTCTTATTTCTGATAAAATTACACAATTTCAGCCAAAATAGGACTAAAAATCCAATTTTTTACAAGATGTTGGACTAAAATTTAAATGTGACTACTCACATGACTAAATCTCATAATAGTCCAAGTTACAGGACTTAAGAAATTATTTTCCCGAAAACATTATAACTAAAATGTATTATGGAAAACTAGATAAGATCATATCTGACCCTACGCCTCGAACAATGAAGTCATCTGAGTAGTCCTAAAAAGAAAAAGAAGCAGCAATTTATTATCATAAAACTAATTATTCAAGGTGTACAGCCCTAAAAACACCTTTAATTTGGATAAACTAAATACCACTGATGGGTGAAGCCCTGGTGCTAATTTGGTGCACCAACCACCAATCATAGTATTTTCAAGACATGAATTCTACCTAAAGGTCGCAATTGTTCACCTAAAGGCTAAAGCATTAAGGCATTGGAAAAAATAGAGAAAATCAAACAACCATTAAGGCATGAAGCATCAGTAATTGGTCGGATTTGGTAAAGCGGTAATGTTGTTTTTTTAACCAAATTGGCAAAGTTTTGATGTTCATAATTTTTCCAACACTTCAAAAAACCAACTCAAGAGTAACTTATAATTAACCAAAGAGATTCAAGATCTGAAGAAATTAATCAACTCCGTCACAAGATAGAATAGACAAAGTAATACAACATATTCTCCGACATAAATGCTCGTGAGATTTAAATTTCTTCATCATGTTGCAATTACAACCACTGAGAGGACCTAAAGCTATGTAGTATATAAAGAACAGGTTGCAAAGTCAATTAGGAGAACAATATATGAGTATGCTTGTTTACGTAGATTAAGAGAAAAACCTTCGATGGAATTGGTAACAAAGCTACATTTTGTAGGAAAGAGACAATATCACGGGGATCTAGGAATCATACAGTATGGCTCTTTAAAATTGTTGAAAAACGAATTAAATGTGAGCAGAACGTTAACTACTTGTTGTTCTAATAACTACAACAATTCATGTCTTGCCATGAATTTTTGGTTCCACTATAGCTAACATGGGCCGAGTTTCATCCAGGCCAAACCTCTTCGATTTTCACCGAGTTGCTTAAAGAGAAAATGCTTGAATTTGTTTCTCGGCCCACTTCAATTCCACTTTTGAATCAACTGAAGGCTTATGCAATAGAATTCTCTTTTTCTATGAGATTGTAGAGTATAAAGATTTTTGCAGTGAGAACAAAGGTCCAAATATTCATGTAATTATGATTATTCAAAATTAGTTGAACCGCCGTTCTGTTATAACTAGGAATTATATATTCTAAAATCTAAAGTACAAAACTTAGCATTAATCGATCCTTTTCCTTCGGTTTTGCTTTTACAATTGTGACAGACAATACAGCAAGAGTAAATTGAGCTGCTAATGATGCTGCAATGCAATAAAGAATCAGAAAAATCGAAACTTACGTCCCTGAAAATGCCAGGATTCCAGTAGTCAAAAGGCCTCCAAACTACAACCCAAAAAGAACAAAAAAATCCATTAAAAAAAAAAGATCCATCACAAAATTACACAAGAAAACACACACACACACACACACAAAGGAGTATTGGTAAGTAATGGGGCTTACAATATTAGGGTGGGTGGTTATAGGAGCCGCAACCAGAGCTGCTGTGTGAACCAAGTGATATAGAGATGCTGTGTGCCATACCTTCAAACCCACTTGCACAAATTAATCATAAAAAGAAACCCCCCCAAAAAAATTTATCTGAGTTTAACTAATTTCCAAATGGGAATATCTAAAAATGAACCGAAAGACCCAAGAAAAGGCAAAATAGAACAAAACTACCTCCTTGTAAGAAGGGTTCTTGGGCTTGAAGCCATGGGCACCGTAGGTTCCCAACCCAAGAGCCGCTACACCTGTAACAATTGCAGAAAGAACAATTTATGATGTAATAAAAGAGCTTCAAATGGGGAAGAAAACTAGTTTCAGAAATGGAAATATTTATTCGGAAAAGGAACAAAAAACAGAAAGAAGGAAAAAAAAAAAAAAAAGGAGAAGAAGATTGAAAGAGTAGTAGAAGTGTACCGGAGAGAGCAGCGACTTTGTGCCAGAGACGAGGATCCATTTCTGATTTTTGTTTTTCCTTTTTGCTATTGCAGAATCTCAGTGCCTTTGGACTTTGTAAGTTTTAACTATGTAGATTAATTAGAATTTGATCCCTCAATTTTGGGGAATTTCACATTTATTTCCCCTTTACTCCTTTAGGCTTTAATTTCGACAATGAATTTTTCGAAAAAAATAGAATATCAGACTACATTAGCCATTGTGAATATAAATTGTCAAACCATGTCCACTAGAATGCCATCACACTACATGGGTGGGTCTTGGCGTTTTCACATTTAAACTTAGTGTTTCGTTTATATATCCGCGATTATTTGAATTTTGGGCATTGTTATCATTTTTTAGTTGGTTATTTTGTTCTATATAATTAATATTTCTTAAACTGATTACACCAATAATTGAAACGATCCAACCGATTGAACCGCTGACCAATACGAACTGCAAGACCAATTGTTTTTAGAGTTTTAATCACTCGATCACTATCCGATTTCCATTGCAAGACCGATTTTATCACCACTTCCATTTTGAAAATTCCAGGTGAATGATATCCTAAGAAACAATTTTGCTCACTGAAATATTTTCTTGCACTGGATGGTTAGGACATAGGCAGAATGAAGTACCGTATGCAAGACGTTCATGTATGGAAGGGCAGACAACATAACAAGAAACATACTGCAGAGAGCATTGCATTTGTCTTGAAACCACGAGCAGATAATCGAAAGTAACGGGTTAATTAACAACACAATTTTCAGGATTTAATTAAATTCAAGAGAGGCTTTCGACACAAATAGTAAATCAAACAGTAACATTGAGTCCATAAGAATGACATCACATATCAGTTAATAGAGTAAAAAAGACAAAACATTTCTATGGAACCAGGGTGTCAAACAGTTCCAAATTCAGATTACAAATTGCTGAATACATTTAAAACTCCCCCAAAACATTAGGGGTCAAGGATTAGCTCTAATCCTCCAACTATCTAACTTTCTCAGAATAGCATCTAGGCTGTGTTTAAATCTGTACATTTTTATCTCTCAATGCAAAAGACCTTAGAAATACAATTTCCACTTTGTTTTTGCACTTTCACATTTTATCAAGCCTGCATATCAGCTGTGAGGATGCACTTTAGGATATTATTGGAATTTCACATTACCTTAACTCGTATCAACTCCTCGCACTTGTTTTCGCTACCTTACACGGAGTTCAGCCGTAGCTTTTATTCTACATTTCCCTCAAACAAGTTCCACAGGACTCTCTCATCCTCCTCGCTAAGATCCACAGAAGTTCTCTCCTCCACGTGGGACCCACTGGCAACGAGAGGCCCCTTTTCTTCGGACTGTCCTTCTGGTACAACTGAGTATTGTTGTTGTTCGGGAATCTCAGAGGTCTTCTCTGTCTGAAAATCAGTTTGTCCTTGAAGAAATTCGTCTGGGGTTGCAGCAGGGTCAAGATCCCAGCAACCCTCGGGTAAGTTAGTGCCTTCAACATTTAGCAAACAAGAGGGCACCTGGTGTGAAAAACGTAGCATCTCTCGCCTTCGTATCCATCGGGCGGCATCGTTGTTCGTGTTCCTCCGGTATACTGTCTTAAATCCGTCGAGCTTTATTACTGGAGTGACCCAGACACCATTCTCCTCCGAATAATCATCAAGAACCTCAACCATTTCATATTGGTGCCTCAATTCATCTGGAGTCGTTCGATTCCAATCTGGCGACCAGTTTCGGTATACGGCCCAAACGTCTCCTTTTCTTGGATAGATTCTCACACAACCTCCCCTACCAGCCTTCTCCCTGCTGAGAAGATGAGAGAATATGTTTACCTGCTCGACAGTTTCAGAATGAAACACTCTAAAATTTCCGCAAGATTTGGTAAACCCAGAATCCAACCAATTTACCGCCCCAAATTCAGTATCAGATTTTGAGCTCAAGTAGCTAATGTAAATCTTAAACGGCTTCACTGAGATGACATCACGAATTAGACAATACAAACGAGGCATGCCATCTTCTTCATCATAGAGGGCCCATATCTGCTTTGGTTTAAAGCATTCTTCAGACCTATCCTGGTCAAAATCATGGAAGTCAGAATCTGGGACTGTTATTGACATTGAAACAGTCCTCTTAAGTTCTGGTTGTTTATTAGCACCAGCCACAATGGATTTATCAACTTCAGCAAGCGCATTTTTCTTCTCAGCCTC
Organism: Rehmannia glutinosa; assembly: GCA_016081115.2. NCBI lineage: Eukaryota > Viridiplantae > Streptophyta > Magnoliopsida > Lamiales > Orobanchaceae > Rehmannia > Rehmannia glutinosa. Next base: position 18,756,960 of record CM071929.1, read on the forward strand.
TGCAGCTGCTGCTTCAGAAGCCAACTTTATATCTTCTAGTTTCTTACGGATTACGGATCTTGCCTTTTCAATTAACAACTGTCTACCATCAATTGCAGGGGCAGATGAAATGCGTCTGGTCAATGTCTCAGAAGGGGAGGAAAACTTAGAAGCAGGCTTCACTGTCCCATTTCCATTGGCTGTTTTTGGTTCTACAACAATATTTGGTCGAACATCTTCATGCCCATTGCCGTACGAGCCTCCCAATTCCAATTTTCTCTTCTTGGCGGGTCTTCCACGCTTTGGTCTTGGTAGTTCATTCTGACCAATATGCCCATTGGACCCCACGTCACCTGTAGCCTTCACCGTTTGCTGTTTCCCACTAGACTTGGTTTTGCTTGCCTCCCCATTGACTTGATAAAAGGCAAAAGAAGACGAAGATAATCCATTAGGATCTAAAATACCAACAGAGTTTACAGATGAGTTACCCTGAAATGATATATTCGAGACATACTCAGATCTATATCCAGTATTATGTCCTGAAGCCCCATTAGATGCACAGTATCCAGTGGTTGTAGGTATATAGGTAACCCCACAACCATGACCTCCATAACCATTCTCAGGCACATAAGAGTAACTGCTATAAGGGAAAGCACCATCTAGTGGGGCTAAACCAGTTTCAACGGCAATGAAGACACCACGACAGTTTTTACAAGAAAGTCTCTTGTTGACGTATTTCCTGAGATATTCATACTGAACATGACAGGACGTACAGACAGTCCAGAATGTATCGAGTCTTCCATGAGAAGATGAAAACTTGGAACAGTTGTCATAACCACCAGCTCCAGCACTGTACCCAGCAAACAAATTTCTCCGTTGATCATAAGAGCTCCTTTTAGCACTATCAGACAAAAGTGTCCATGCTTCAGAAATCAGTCGGAATGCCGCATCAGCTCCAACAGTTTTGTTCTTATCAGGGTGTAGCAGTACTGCCATCTTCTTGTACTGTTTCTTTAATTTGGACTTCTCCACAGATGGATCCACTCCGAGAATTGAATAGAAATCCAGTTCTCCATTAATTTTCGCCTCTGAAGCCGTGTATACTCCAAATGTGGCCACCATTTGAGATATGCCCTCAAGTTCAGGACAGAGCATTTGAGCTTTTAAAGCGTAATTTTTCGCAACTATGAAGTTTTTCTCCATAAATTGCTTCTCGGCAAATGCTTTAGCTCTAACCGCTTCCTCTATGTTGGATCCCATCTCGAGTCTCGAATCCAAACCAACTCAAAAATCAAATTCTCAAAGAAAACTACAAGCAACATATGCTGGGTGACAATCCAAATCCCATACAAAAATCGCCATTATTACTTGCTGCAAAAAACAACAGATCATGATACATTTTGTGTTACTTTGTGGACATATTATGAATTCCACTAAAAATATACATAATCAGTAATGATTCAATACCCAAAATCAAAAAAAGTTTCTCCAACGCACAAATAAAACTATAACTATTTCAAACTCATGCAATGTTGTTCATTCAATTCCAATCATAATAGATTGCTCCCAAGTTCAAAACTTTCCACTTCAGGCTACAGCCCAACTCAACCAACCATTTAAAAAATCTAAAAACAGATATATATATATATATATATATATATACCTCAAGATAAACATACTTCATTTCCACAATACTTTCACTTTTAAGAAACTCAACCCTAGTTCAATTTCAGGCTTAATTGAAACTACACTATAAAGAAACACATCACTCAAATTTTAGCATAATGTTCCAATTAACTAAAGATCTAGCTAAAACAGCTAAAAAATCATTAAAAAAACTTATTATCCCACTATTTTAAGCTCAATAACAAACAAACTTAAATTTAAAAACAAAAAGTAAGATAAAAAAACCTTACCTAGATTCAGAAGTAATTCAGACCCAGATTGCAACAAAATTTACTGATCCTCGGAATTCAGCTTCAGATCTACCCGAATACTAGGGTTAAATCTGAGAAAAGGAATCCACAGAACTAAAGCGAAAAATACCATCAGTAAAATTATAAAAACTAAAACATAAATTAACAAAAAAAAATAGGAAATCTTACTTAAGGTTAAGTACAAAACAGATGGGGAACGACAACTATCTGGGCGGAATATTCCGGGAGCCAACGGCGGAGATTCCTTCACAAATCGGAACACCAAAAAAAAAATAATTAAAAAAAAATTATACTGTGGAGAGTTTATTTAAAGTAGAAGTACAACTCCAACTATACGCAGCAGTTAAAAATTATGATAATATGTATATATAAAGAAATAAATTAAAATTAATAAAATATAATAAGATAATTTGATGAATTTTATTATTATTGAGTGAAAGTAACAGTTATTAATTTTTATATTGGGAAGTATCCAATGGTGCGCCCTGTGCATTATGCTCACCAAACTAATGTTGGGAGAAAAAAAGGAAAAAAAGTTAATTTATATGTTTTCTTTAACATTTTATTTGATACTTATTATTTGGATACAACTTAAATATCAATTATCTAGTTTTTCAGATTACATTCTTAATATCATAAATAATATATAAATAATAATTAAAGTTAACATTATCAAATCATTATTTTTATATAATAATTTTGAAATAAAATTGCTTTCCATGGAAAAAACAATGAAAAAAACAATGCTAAGTGTTATAATCTTTTATGGTTGCCTAGCAACACGGAATAGTGGGCCACGGATATTATGGCTGATTTTTGCTCAACTTTTTATTCTTGTAATAATAATAAGTATTGTTTGTATAAAAGAGAAAATATAGCTCATCGGTTTTTAAGGACTTTAATCATTGACGAGCTAAGTTTAAGATTTATCTTCTTTTTTTTTTTTTTTTTTTTCATTTTTCTCATAAGATTAGAAATTTTAAGGATGAATTTCATATAATCTTATTTGTTTGTGAGATAAATTCAGGCAATACCCATGTAATCTCATTACGTAATTGATTGGCCAGCATTTTTTTCTTAAAAGGGTCAAACCATCCACTGGGCTTAGTTAAGATTTAAGAATGTCTTTTGTCAAGGTGTTTACCTTTTTGCCTTTAGGCTTTTGAAACAGGCTTGGTGACAAATATTGGATACTTTATTAACATCTTAGTGGGCTATAAACCAGGAAGCCCAAGATTCACACGAGACTCGTCAAAATACACACCTAATATTTAAAACAATAATAATAATTTGGACCAAATAAAATGGTTAATCATTGAAGAGATGACTTATGATAGCCATTGAAAACGCTTCATTTTCTTATTTTTATTTGATGATTTAAGATAATTAGCAAATTCCAAAAATGCTTAGAATACAGAGTTGAGCGAAGTTTCTACTGCTTGTTACGTGTTATATTAACATAAGACGAGATAATTTCATGACTACACATATAGGAGTAGGACCATTGGGTACTAGAATTAATTCTTGATGTTATGTCGATTAATTATATTAATCTGCATTTCATCGATTTAAAGAATGTTGTTCTGCGTTAAGTGTGACTTTAGGCTATGATTAATTATTTTACCACTTCCAATAAGAAAAAGGAAAAATGAGCATAAAAGGCTGAATTTATTCATTATATTTCCTAAATAAATGGAACTGAAAAACCAATAATAATAAAATAATATTCCCAAATTAACCAAAACTAATTAAATAAATAAAACCAATCAAGCTATTTTCCACGTCAGACATTCACAGCTTTGCAAAGGAACATGAGCGACGACGGCGGCGGCGTAGCCGACTCACCACCGATCCTCCCACCTCCACCACCACCACCACCGCCGCCGCCGCCAATCAACAGCCTTTCATAATAATCGACACAGAACAACGACAGCGATAGCTCCACCTCATGCCGAGTCCAAACCCGCCTCTCCAGCTCCCCGGCGGCGCCGCCACCACCCACCCTCATTTTCCCCAGCCGGCTCAGCACCGGCTTCACACACACCGTATACAGCCTCCGATAACCTCCCAGCGCAACCACCACCGTCCTCACTCCCTCCGGCGGCGGCGAAAGATGCCGGAAACAGAGGTGCTCCCAGAGCGCGTCGTTCCGAGTCAAGCCGCACCAGAGGCGGCAGACACAGGCGGCGACGCCGAGAGAGCGGTCGTCCAGTCTCTTGAGTATCTCAATCAGCACATCCATATTGTCGTTTATACAAAACTCGGCATTTTCCCCTGTTTCTCCATTTTCTGCAACTTCATTCAATTGCACCATATTATTATATATGAGTAATTTCTTGAATTTGCAGGGAGGATTTGAAATTATATGTAAAGTGAAAGTTGTGAGAGGAGTGGAATGACTAGTATTTATATATAGTCAGGAAAAAAAAGGGTTCTTGAGACTTGAGAAAAACAGAGCACACACTTACTGTGTGTGTGTTTTGAGAGAGGGGTATCTGAGGAAGAAGAGAAGAGGCCAAAGAGGAAGGTGACAAGAATGAGAACTGTGACCAAGGCAGCATTTATATATTATTATTATTATAATTAGGGGGTGTGGGGGAGGTATTGAATTCAAATTAAATACTATTTGTTTTATTTGTTGTTTTTTTATGTATAGAGTGGAGAGATGGCCGTTGGTGAAAAAAAAGTAAACGGTGTGTGTGTGTGTGTGTTGTTGTTCATTAGGGCTGTGTGGCTGCCTATGCATGGAACCTATGAAAGTCTACATGCTTTTGTTTTTGCATGCAAACATAAATGCTGAAATATTAATTAGTTGACAAAATTGATTAATTATGCATATGATGTACATGTGTCAAGAGTACAATACCAAAAACGCCCTCAAGCTTGAGGACGGTCGACCCAATTTGAACACTAGGTCTTGTAGATGCTACATTAGGTGTACATACAATTAATAACAAGTGACCCAATTCATCCAGATAAATAATGGGACAATGGTTATTCATAATACCCTGAATAATGTTGATTTGAGACGTTGACGTGACGTGCCTACCAACAAGATGTTGACACATGGACATTGTATCATATCGCCTACCATAATCGGATGTATCAAGTGGGTCGGGCCAAGGAGAAAATTCGAACTAGATCGGGGCAACCCAAAATTCCATCGGATAGCCATTTTACGAGCCCAACTTGGTCCATGCGTTGAAAAATACTTACAAAATGTATGGACCCGGCTTTGTCCCTTTACAACTCTCTTACAAAACGTAAATATTGCTACTATACATAGTTCCCCCCCCCACCCCCCCCCCCCAAAAAAAAAAAAAAAAAAAAATATCACGAAAGAACATTATTCATTATCCCAAAAAAATGATATTCTCCAACATGAGTCTTGTCATGTTTTGTTCTCACTCACACGTTTAGTTTATGAGTTTTTATATAATGGAACAAAAGAAGATATATCTTATCAATATTGTTAAAATCATGGTTAAGTTTTGTGGGGTGTTGCCTCATTTAAAATCTCATATTCTTTGAGTGTGAGTTTGGATTCATTCATGTTTATTTTTGTCTGTTTAGTCGTATCGTGTTTGTGCTTAACAAGTGATTACTCTTTGTCCTCATCAGCCCGACTCATCACAAGTAGCATTTTTTAATCTTTTTTTTCCTAAATAATAGAAATAGTAACTATATAAGTTGTTGGGAGTTGGGACCTTAGCAAAGCCATGTCACAGCATCTTATGCTTGTCATGATCTTCGAATTATGCAATCTTGAGGTCCTATCAAAGAGAAAATTGAAAGCTTTTAAAATATTGATTTATTGTCATAGTGCAGTCTCCATCTGATTGGATCTTGACATAAAGGAAAATCCCAAACTCCTTTGAGACAGAAAGCATATATTTAATAACAAATATCCATTAGAATCAGGGCTGGAATTAAATTGACGTACAAAAAGATCTTTAATAAAGACCCCTCAATAGTCACAGAGAACTGTTTTGTATTGGGTTGGAATTTTGTTTGTTGGACATATTTTGCCACAGTTCGTGAATCTTGTGATTCTTGGTTGGGGGGAAGTTGATGGTTGCATGCTTACAAAGAAATCAAGGCCAACTTTTTTTCACATTTTATTCACTTACTCCCTTCAACCTTTATCATATGTACTTTGTTGTTGTTCCTAATATGGGTAAAAGTCAAACACATAAGTTTTGTTTTTTCATAAGGCCATCTATTGATTCTAGTCTACCCTTTTTTGTGTTTGTAATTTTCTTGCTGGTGGGCACAATATTATCATATGATTTGACATGATGAATGTAGAGAAGAATTAACATTTTTTCAATTTGGCATGATATGGGTTTTATGCATATAGTTATTACAAATTAGAACATTTGGAGAGAGGGAGGGAGGTTGAGTCCTTTTTATTGTCACTTTTGTCATGTTAGGGATCAGATTTCCCATTCAATTTTCATATTTCACTTAACTGTGATGAATAATACATCTTATTCAATATCTACACATGTCATTCATTCATCTGGATAATGGATGGCATCTAAACTTTGGTTATTTTTTTCCCGAGCGTTGGCTAAAATACTTCATAAATTGAGTAGCACAAAATGTGACAAAATAATTTCTATCAATAAAGTTATATATTTATGACTTTTATTTAGAAATACTATCAATACAAATTATTCTTGCATGTAAACTGACCAAGAAAAATATACAATTAATGTGCATAATCATTTTTGCCAATTGTACAAAAATCACACAAAACACCATAATGATAATGAGGATCATGATTAAAGTTTGAGTCATATAATTGGTAGGTAACACACCTAAATTCATCATTTTCCTACACTAATCCCCAAGAAAAGCCAGATGCATGATACACATACATACACACACATATCTATAAATATAAAGGGCTAGACATCAAAGAAAAGTCAAAATTACATATGGTAAATAATTTTTATATGTATGTTTTTACTTATATGACTTTTTTTTTCCCCATAAATGAAAAGCTTGTATTTCCTAATAGTACATGTGATCAGATGGTGAAAAACAAGTAACTAGATAACTTGGGCCAAAACTAAACAAAAAATAAAGAAACAATAGAGAAAAGGTAAGCACAAAAGGACTTTGGAAAAGAAACAAATCCATTTGCAGGCAGACTTACCAATCTCCAATCCCCATCCCCCAACCCCTCAAATTTACATATATAAATACATATATATGAAGTGTAAGGGAAAATGTATGTACTTATTTGTTTGTGTTATTTGTTTGATGCATATGAGTGAGCAAAAGAAAATGTTTCTTGAATTTGATAGCATTCCTTTTCTGTGGAAAAATTACTATCAGAAGGAAACAATCTTCCTAATCTGTATATACAGCCAAAAGTGTACTGTTTGATGAGTACTAATCATCACAGACATTGGCATCTTATCTTTGCCATTTTGTGAAATACATGTACTTAAATGTAAGAATTCAAAACCCTTACTATTTACTAAATGTTATAACACTCTGTTCCTACAATAACATTTCATCACTTCAAAAAAAAAAAAGTTAATATTTTAGAGGGTATTTGGCTAAGCTAATTTAGAAGATCTTATAAGATCACTTATAAGAAGTGTTTGGATAAAATAAGATTGCGGAGCTTTTAAGATGCTAGTAATGACAATTTTGTAAATTAAAATAGTCAAATCTAAAGGGGGTTGTTGAAATGAAATCTTATTTTGAAAAAAAAGTTGGATTCCCCACTTTTTCTAAAAACAACTTATAAGTTCCTAGCATCTTATTTTAGGGACTTATAAGTTATCTTTTTAAAAAAATTACCAAATTTAAATAGCTTATTATATGGTCAGCCAAACACCCTATTAATCTAAGTTCCTATGCTGATTGATATTTTTCACTCAAAATTAGCTCATAAACCTCGAAATATATAGCATCATGAAAACTCCAGCAAATTTCGCTCTCTCCATGGTTGATCAGAACATTTTATAAGCACCAACTTATTAAGAAGCAATGACAAATAATTACCTATACACTCAAGTATCATCAAGAATAATCAAAGCATCACATCTGTAGGAAGGGTGGTATTAAAATCTTGTTCCTTACTCGTCACCCATAAGATCTCCCCATCGAACATTGTGTTTAGCTGCAAGATAGTGTGCTCCGACGGGTCCCCTACTTCCATACGGGTACAACTCCGGGGCGATTTTCCTCTCTTCCAATTCCTTGAGCAATGGTGTGAATAGAGCCCATGCAGCGTCAAGCTCGTCACTCCTTATGAATAGTCTCCGTTCCCCTTCAACAGCATCTAAAAGGAGTCTCTCATAAGCATCTGGTATTTCCCTTGTGTACCTTTGGCATTTAGTCAAGATCATAAATTATCACATTAAAGTTTAGGAAGAAATAGAGTGTGACAATTGAAAAAGCAATTAGATACATTAAAGAAGAAATAAGAATAAGATGGTAAATTTGCAATTAGCTATACATTAGTATGTCACTGAATTTTGCTACTTATTTAATCTTGAACCTTTTACCTGGCCTTGTAAAGAAGGTTAAGGTCACTTCGGTCTAGTCTCATTCCAAGTCCAGGGACCTTGTTGTTGATTTTCAAATATATGGCTTCATCTGGCTGTACACGAAGCACTAGCTCGTTCGTAGCCTTATCCAAATCGGTTCCAAAATTCCGCTTGTACAGGTTACCTGGAACATGTCTGAACTGCACTCTAATCTCCGCCCTGATTTTCACAAGAAAAATGTCATGATGTGGAAGAATAAGTGGTAACTACAAAAACTACCCTTGAGGTTTCGGTTAATTAAAAAAGAATCCAGTTTTTTTTATCAAATTACAAATACCCCTTTGACATTTGTTTCTATTTTAAAGATAATTGGATTTTTTTGTAATTAAGCTAGACTTCTGGGGTAGTTTTGTAATTATTCCATAACCTAATGATGAAATCAACAGCAATAGTAAAACAAAGTCTTAACGAAGAAGACGATCCAATTACCGTTTAGTGTGGAGAGCTTTGCCTGCTTTCATGAGAAACGGAACCCCATCCCAACGAGCATTATTAATAAATAGGGCCGCAGCAGCAAATGTTGGAGTAATGCTGCTGTTTGGCACCGTTGGATCATCCGTATATCCTGGATATGTTTTACCGCCCTTGCTCTGCCCCTTATATTGGCCAACTATCACATCTTCAAGCTGCAATGGCCTCATTGACCGCAAAACTTTGACCTGATTCGAGTAATTTAACATTTTAATGATTCGTCCATTTCCACATATGTGATGGCAATAGAAACTTTCTCAAGATTTTAATATTGCAAAGAAATGCAAACAAATTCTAAAACCTTCTCATTCCTAATATCTTCAGCATCCAAGCTGACAGGTGTCTCCATTGCGAATAATGTTAATATTTGTAGCAGATGATTTTGCATAATATCTCGAATGATTCCATAATTATCAAAGTATCTGCAATATATAGAGAGAGTTTATCTCAAGAACCTGAAGAAGAGAATCTTAGTCAAAATATTAAGGGATAATTGCCAAAAAAAAAAAAATGAGATTTGGGATAATTACAAAAAAACCCAGAGATGTTTCAAAATTACAAAAAAAATAAATATAAAAATTAACCCCTCAGTTTTGATTCTATCTTAAATTTAAGAAGGTAAATGTAATATTTCTATAAATATTAGGGGGGATTTATGTTTTATGCTTATGAAGGGGCCAAAGTGTAATACATAATCAAACATCAGGGGATTTTTGTAATATTCAAAAACCTCCGGGACTTTTTTTTGTAATTAGCCCAAACCTCGGCGGTAGTTTTTGTAATTATCCCAAATATTAAATGTGCGTGGATGAGCTCACCCTCCTCGTCCCTCGGTACCAAAATCTTCAGAAAATATGAACTGGACATTGCGGATGTAGTTTCTCGACCAAAGAGGCTCAAAGACAAGATTCGAAAATCGAAGCACTGACAGATTTTCGACTAACTCCTTCCCCAAATAATGATCAATTCTGTATCAAATCTAAACCGGTCAACTTCTCAATCAAATAACGCTGTTATTGTAAAATAAGACACTCGGGCATACCGGAATATTTGCTCCTCAGTGAGATACCGCTTTAGACATCTCGTCAGCTCGCTAGATGACTCTGCATCACGACCAAATGGCTTTTCAACAATCACTCTTGTCCATCCAGTTGTCGAAGAAGCTTTGGTGCTAGCACATCGCACCACATCCACAAATATATTTGGAGGTATCGATAAATAAAACAACCTGTTTGATAGTCTACCGCCCTGAAAAGGTTATTTAAATATCATCATCTTCGATTTACAATGTTTTCATATGAACTTTATTTTTTCTTACTACACAGGTCTATATGAGATGCAGTTATCACTTCTAGAATGACAATGTTTGTGCGTGTGGACATACGACTGAATCAGACCTCTTTTTCTTTCAGTTTGCAATTCAATTCTGCAAAGTGCTCCTCGGAATTATATTGACCCGAGTGGTAGAAGCATCTCTTTAGAAACTGTGCCATTTTCTCTTCACAGTTTTCTCTGGAAATCACCATTCGCAACAATTAGAATTCAAAATGCCAGTCATTTCATTAACTTAGTTTAAAATAAACTTATTGTAGTAACGGATACCTCCTATCGATTCTGCAAGTCAAGGTTCTACTGATCATGTTTCGCAACTCCTCGTCATTCATTTTTGTCCGAGAATAACCAAAAACCACAAAATTCTACAAAAATATAGTTTAAAGAGAATTCGGCAGCATTATTTAACAATCTTAAAGTTGTCAAACCAAAACCACGCCAAAATATGGGAGGAAACAAAAGACAAAACCTCAGGTAGCCAATCCTCATAATAAAGAGCGAAAAGAGCAGGAAAAATCTTCTTCTTTGCAAGATCCCCCGAGGCACCAACAACAGTGATGCTAAGTGTAGAATCTTCTTGTCCTAATTCGGAAAAATGAGTTTCTTCCGACTGAGGATTTGCAGCTGAACCTTCTGTATATAGAGCACATTGTAATTGTTTAGCATAGTGATAAACCAATAAAGTAATTTTACCACAATAACGACGGAACAAATCAAAAAATGTTTAGCAATGTGATAAATAATAAAGTGACTTTACCAATTAACCCTTGAGAATAACCTTAAATTGACTAGTGGAAGCAAGATAGGGTAAATCATAAACAGTGGGGCAATTTTTCAAAGAGGTTAAGTTTTATTGTTCATATTAATTACTTCGCTTACTTTATTTACCTCATGATCCGAACTGACTTAAGTATCGTAGGGCCTTAGCTGGGGGCAGCGAGGTGACTTTTACTTGGTTAAATCACAAAGGATCATCAGTAATCTGAACATCAACTTCCCAACATCATATGATCACTAAAAGACAGAAGATATTTGTATGTGATCCGATATATCATATCATTGCAGCTCTATAAAGAAATTAATTATGTTCAGAAGAAGCCAATTGGCAGTGGGATAAGCAAAAAGCAGTCAGATACTTTAATTTATCAAAGCAATCTCATGTCACTGAGTGATTATCTCTTAGTTAAGCTGCTAATACTCAACTCTGATTCTTGAGATTTTTATCGCGCCAGCAAACACAGCATGTTGCACGCATGGCTAAAAACAACTTATCCAGCCGTTTCGAATTGAAATCAATGATCCACATTTTACAAATAAACCATATTTCCAACAACTTACAAAGCTTCTATTTGATCAATACATCTTAAGAAACTATGAACATCATTGACATTACACCCAGAGCATCATAATGTAAATCTACCAAAATTTGCACACAGACACTCATTAAATAACAAAACAATACAAAATTCATCTATAGTAAAACCAAAAAGAAAAATGAAAAGAAAAATGAATATCACTGCTGGTACACATTAACACATACCATCTTGCAAAGAAACAGCATTAAGAGGGTGCCCATTAGAGGATCTCAGCTCAAAATGACTTCTCAGTTGAAATTTAGCAAAATTCTTGGCAGCCCACTTGGAGAAATCACATATACTTGTTAAAGCAGTGAGCTTTCTTGAACAAAACAAACTCTCGTTATGGAAAGAAGAAAATGTGGTTGAAGAAGATTGAGAACAAGGAGCACTCAACCATTTAGCCATGCGCTTGGACAGAGGAGGCTCTAAAATTCCCTGTTGTCTGATTTTTCTTGATTGTTTTTGCAGTTGGAAGGTTTAGTTATTGAAAAATTTCAACAATTTATCCAAGAAGATGATCCTTGTTTTAGATTCTTGGCGTGCATACAGTGCTCATGTAGATTTTCAAATGCCTAATCCTTTATATGAGGTCAAGATTTTTTCTCCTTTTTATTATCCAATCATGTGGAAAACACCCAGGGAGTTTGGGCCACATATCATGCTATTATAAATTTTGGGCCAAGACTTGAATCATGGATTACTAGTGTTTGGGCTTCATTAGATAGCTGGACAGCAAGGGCATTTGGACTGTTTGAAATGTTTGATTTGGGTTAATATAGGCCCAAACTTAGAAGTTATGTTAACAATTCAAAAATAGATATTCGGTTGTGTTTTTTCTTTCTTCATTCTAATTTCTACGGATGGCAAATTGTTCGTGCCGGGCCGTCATCGGACCTGTATGATAACGTTATGACACAATAAGCTCAAGCGCGAACAGAAAAAATATTCTTTAATGTAAAATTCAGAATAAAAATTAATACATTGTCTTAACAACTAAAAAACATGTTGAGATAGTGTAATACTTTTTATCCTAAATTTTTACATTTTATCCTTAAAAGTGTTTTTTTCAAGGATTTGATCGTCTCACACAAAGTTTTTGCCGAAATTGTTGTTAGGTCTTGGGGGATTAGGACAAGTCTTCTTAGTTTTGTTGTCAAGTCTTCCTCATTTGTCCAAACTCATACATATATAAATTCCAGGAAACTTCATAGGAATAATGTCTAGTAAATTTTGTTGACTCTTCTAAGTGACAAACAATCAGTAGGTTCAACATTAATTTCCTCTTGGAAAAAGTAGTCTATTTAATGACTTTTTTCATCAGTCTCTATCAGTTTAAATTAAAAAAACATGCAACTACATTTCAAGATCAATTTAAATCAGTCCCCCACCCCTCTACTTTTATTAAATTTTATTTAACAAAGATTAATTATAATAGAAGACTTAATTATGTAGCCTAGAATAACACAAAAAGTCAGTCCCATCCCTTGATATCTTCTCCTCTCTAAATTAATATTTGTCCTTCATTTTCAATTTCATTGTTTGTTACAACTTGTTTGTCTTAGTTAGAAGGTCACACTGGAATAAATTGTACATGATGATATTTGTATAAAAATTACCATCGTCGAAGGCTACATCATGCATTGCATTATATGGTCGACATATTTTATGTGCATTAGTCATTTTGGTCAATTTGCAACTATTATACCATGTAATTGCATAGAAATACATTTTTTGAATACTATTGCATAGAAATATTTAGTAATTCGTAATATATGATGGACCTGAAAGTCATAATAAACTATCTAACAAGCATAGCCAAATTCAATGGAAATATCAAAAACTAGGCAGGCTTTTCAGCAAGAACAAATTACATATAACCAACCAGCAACTACAAGTTTTACATAAGTGACCCTCCAAGAAATAATTTTAAGAAATATACAGAAAAAGTTAAAACTAAATGGTAAATACTATTGCTAAAATGAATAAGTATCACCAACATTAGCGCAGACAAGACGACCTATATATGTTGCATTCCATCGTGAATGGAGATAATTATAAAAATTACACCTCAAATTTAGTCTAATTACAAAAATAAAATCTAGTTATTTAAAGTGTTACAAACACTCCTATAGATGTTTGTATCTACTTAGCAAATATCCCCTCAAAAAGTACAATTTGTGGGGTATTTGTCGTTTCGAAATATAACTGAGTTTTTTTTTTTATTAGGCTAAACCTTGGGGGCAGTTTTTGTAATTAGCCCTGAATTTCTTGCTTCATTTTCTTGATAAAATCTTCACATTTCTTGTTCAATTCATCGGTACTTAACCCCTCATTGTCGTCTTCTTCTTCTTCTTCCCATTCTTCAATCTCGAAACTCAGATTATCTACGACCCCACATTTTTCCATATCATCACATCCATTTTCTTTTCCTTTTTCTTCAAACACTTCAACTTTTCTGATTATAATATCTGGCCTCTTTGGCTCATCAACTTCTTCGGCATGATGATCGTCGATTTTATAACTTTTTGAACCTGATTGGACGGTTGTGATCTTGCTGATGAGGCCAGATGTTTGTATGATGAGTACAAGAATCCCATTGCAGAGAAGGAATATGTAGTTCCTCTCTGTTTTGTAGGTGAATATTTTTATGGAATAATTTGAGACAATATAATCATAGGAGTGAACAAGTACTGATGATTGAGAGAATATGTAAGAAAAAATAGATATTGAGAGTAGAATTTGTGTAGCCTTCTTCAGATAGTAGAATTTGGTATACTCATTGTAGTAAACCATAATTTTGACAAAGAGAGGAAGATTTTTGGTAAGGTTTTTTGGTTGCAATGTTGATTGGTGGGCATGTGTTTGTTGAGTACTATATAAAGTATTTTTGGAGTGATAAGAGGCTATGTGAACCATGTCAAAAAGTGGGCCTTTGAAGAAGACTTTTGTTGTGTTTTTTTTTTTTTTTTTATTATATATAACCCAATTTCCTAGTTTATACCCGATTATGCCTGAAAGTTACAATTTTGGCCTCTTCATTGTTGCTACTAGATTGTTGTTGGTATTGCTACCAAGGTCTTACCCGAAAAAAAAGCAGGAATGCTCTCAGATTTAATTTACAATTATATATTATTTTGTGCATTATATTTAGTGTAATATCCGATATTTTTTTTTTATATATTTATTTTTTATTGATATTGTTATTATTCTTATCAATTTAATTATCTTATTAATAGTAATTAGTTTAAATATTTTTTATTTTTATTTAATTATAATTATCATATAGTAGTTGTTTAATTTCATCATTATCTTTTTACAATCTAGATTTTTTTCATAAAAATATTAAGTTAAGATCGCATGATAATTTTTTTTTTGTGTGTAATTCTTGTATTTACCTATATTTAAATCTTAGGTTTTCATGAGAAATATAGTTATACCGAATAATATAATTATCTTTATTTTCTTTTATTTTCATTAATAATTTTTATCCATTTTTCGACAGAAACCTAAAATCTAGAGGTGTCAAATGAACCGGTGCATGTGCCGGCCCATCGGGCTAAAAGAAAAATCGGATCGGCCGAGCCAAACAGTATTCGGATTGTTATTTTGGAGCCCAACACACAAAAATACATTAAAAAACCATGCCTAATGGGCCGGGCCAAAAAGCTCCGGCTCATTTCAGGCCTCTAAAATTAGAGCCCACTTCAGGATCTTTACCGGATCGGGCCGAAATTGACAACTCTACAAACATCAAATAAAATGTTTGTAATTAAATAGTTTTGAAGATAGTCAAGACTCAAACCGACCCTTTAGTTCAAAAAGTTAATGCATAGGACCGGCGTTAGTGATGGCATCATCTTGTGAGTTGATTTTGACATCCTATGACATATAATCCCTAGTTGAGATTTTAAAATATTGGTGACAATAAATAAAGCAAAAATGATGTAAAACAATTTATATATTAGTTTGGACCACCTCGAGTAGTCTTGAGGTAGTTTGTAAATTATATTTCATAATTTTATAGTTTATTTAGTAATATGTCCCTCAGAACACTAGTTCTATCACAATTGTGTCCAAAACATATTAGAATGGTTGTATTAAAAAAATATCTTCATGGGGTTTAATAAAAAACAATAAATATTTGAAATCATAACTACTCCTTACAATTAATTAATGAATATCTAAAAAGTTGATGGAATTTATCAAAAATCCTTTTCAACCATGCTGTTTAAGTTGAATAAAAAGTTTGAAAATTAAATAAAGTGATTAGATGACGTTGCCCCTCATCCCTCATTCGTTCATAATATACCTGTGTCATTGATCTCATCATATCATCTAACAATCCAATGATATTTTTTCTTCATGAAATAATGTATTCCCTGAATCTAACTAAAGGATACAAAATACAAAATGCAAACAAATACAGCAACACTTTGAAGAAATTTACAAAAACTACCCTGAGGTTTACCCTAATTACAAAAATACCTAGTTATCTTTTAACATTATAAAAAAAACCCGACATTTGTTTTTAGCTAACAAAATTGTACCATCAAGAGGAGGAGGGTACTTCTTAGGGTAAATACAAACCTTAAGGGGGTATTTGTAAATTTAAAAGTTAACTCGAGATTTTTGTAATTAGGCTAAACCTCAGGGGTAGCTTTTGTCACGATCCATCCATAAAAGAATTGACTAATTAGTAATTTCAGTATATCATCATATTATACATCTTTAAAGCCACTCTTTAAGACAACGAAAGACATGACATCAATAAGAAAAGTTCTCAGTGAACTCACACATGAAACTAAGACTTAATGATGTTGTTAGGCGACGTACTTTGATCACTAACAGGCATATTCCGGACATGCTCAAGAAGTTGTGTGAGTTTACCATGAACGAAACTAAACCGTTGCTTGGACACAAATGATTCTGAAAATAAATTCGCGGTAAGTGAATGAAAGGCTTGAGAGCACTCACCATTGCTGTTTGAAATGATTTGATCGTCCAACGGAATTAACGAACTCTCCATTCGCCACCTCAGCAGAAAATACTTCACCGGGATTTGAAAGTAGTTCTTTACGACCAGCACGCGGAGGGAGTGTCTGCATAACACGCCAGAATGTTCAAATTCTTTACAAGAACAATGGACCTGCTCGTCTTCAGGAATCCAAATTACCAGACACTCCCTTTCGATTTTCTTATAGTGCCTCACAAGATATGAGCCGTTAGCCATTTCTGTTATCGCATACTGCATGGACAACACCATTTCTTGTTGTAACGCACTAAATGCAAAAGGTGTAAGAACAGTCCGTGCATGTTCCTCCAAAGGGAGGCACGTTTTTGTCGGTAAATACAAGAGTTGTTCACTCTTCTCACTCCCAAATTTTGCAGCAGTAGCAACCTGCTAGAGTTTAATAATCGAAGTTAATATAAGAGCAACAGGAAGACTGGAAGTTTCGGTAAAGGGGTCATTTCAATTTTAGTAACTAAACTATACGTTGTTTTCACTTTTGGTACCCCACATTCAGGTATTACCACTTTTGGTACCCCATGCCCTGAAAGTGGGGTACCAAAAGTGAAAACATGGTATTGTTTAGGTACTAAAATTAGAATTATGCCTTTCCGTAAATTATAATAGTCAATCAAAAACCTGTTCAAAAAAGCACGGCAACGATGATTGCACGCTTAGAATATTCTTCAAGAATATCTCTACTGATTTGGAATACTCGGGAGTCGTAATACGGGCCAAGAAAAAATTACGAACATAGCAAAATGGCCAAGATGTTCGATAAGAGAAGAGAAGAGAAATGTGTTTATCCGAGCCAATACCAAACCGAGCAACCAGGTGATTCCACTGATGCTCAAAATCTTCCACATTTTCTAAATGACACAACACATCAAATTCAGATTTAAAGTCTGAATATTGCACACCAAGTTGGAGTGAGAACCAACACGAAATTTTAGAGAGAACATGCCATATAGAGATAATTTGCTTAGCGTTGGGCATTTCGATTGCGAGGGCATCTCTGAGACCTGAATCCATATCAGTTACAACAATTTCTGGCCGCCTCCCTCCCATGAATCCAATGAAAACCTGAAGAAGAGTAACAAAATAACATGTTTTAGGGTCAATTTTGAATCTATAAGTGTTATAATCAGAAGTAAGGTTGTTCATTCGGTTAACCATTAATCGAAATATCGAAAACCGAACTAATTGAACTTGCTAATTGGTAAAACCATTAATCGGACCGATTTACCGAATTAACCAAACCGAATAGTGTTTTAATTAATTCGGTTAACCGACTGAATTAACCGAAATTTCTTAAAAATAAAAAATAAATAAATTTACATATATAAATATGATATATAAAAATAATTATATTATATAAAATATGTTTAATATATTATTTCAGTGAATTTGAGTTTCGAACCAAAACAAAACCTTTAACCATTCATAGAACCAAAATAATTCGGTTACCGACCGAATTAACCGAATTGGTCCGGTTAACGATTAACCGGAAAAAAAATCGGTTAATTGGACAGCCCTAATTAGAAGGCTAGCACCTGCACACCTGTAAGGCCCAAGAAAACGACTTAGATGTCTCATCTTGAAGTAGAGCGCATCCGAAAAAAATTGGCCGACCATGATTGTCAATACCAAACCACATGCCAAGGATCATACTGTAGGTGATAGAACGGTATGACGTGTCAATGGTGACAACATCCCCAAAGAGTGAAAATGCTCGGACGGAATCTCCGTAAGTCCACGCAATGTTTTCAACTTTTCCGTTCTCATCCGTCGTGAAATTATAGACAAATCCCTCTTCCCGTTCTGCCGCCACCTTGCATGCATCAAGAAGTTCCATTAGATCACTATCACGCTTCATGTTTAGCATAGTATCGTTTTCCTCAACAGTTTTCTTACACGATCTAACAAAATTCCTAACATCTTTTTCTATAAAAGGTAGCTGCCCCGGTTGAACCCCCTTTTCCAATTCAAGCACCTTCACGATGCGATTAACAGGGAACCCAGCTTTCGAAAGAAGGAGAATACGTTCTTGATCAGAATTTTCAATTTTCCTATAGGCGGGAAGTAGGCGAACTTGATCGTCTTCCAATAATTCATGGTTGTGAACGTTACTAAACTGAGAAATATACCACTGGGGCCCACCGTCAACAATCTCTTTCGTCAAGTACAACTTCGCATCACATCCACAACGCACCGATTTCCTATCTCTGGGGTGCTCTACATTGGCCTTCTTCCTCGGCTGATTAAAACCCGAGCGGTAACAAACAAAGTCCCTTCGATAAACACCTAAGTTTTGGCTTTCCGTTGAGCGCGCTTTCCTAATAGAAAACCCGTTTCTCCGTGCAAAATTGCTGTAGTATTCGAAAGCTTCATCGTCACTTTTGAATATCTGGCCGACATATGGAGTAAAAACAATCTCTTGTGATGAGGACGAAGACAGTTCACTCTTTATAGATTGAGATGCAACCGTGCTGTGATCATCTCCCTCATACTTAATGTAACACTTCCAATCTCCACAAGGGCACTGTTGTCTTTTAATCCAGATGTTATGCAATGGCTTAATTGCCATCAAATCCAGCAAATGAATAGATGAAAAGGGCAAGCTTTCAAGCCCATGCCACGCGTTTTGAATTTTAATCGATACAATGCAGAAGAAGCTTGATAAACCTTCAAAAGGTAAAATGCAACATGAACCAGCTTCTTAAATAAGAATACTAAACATTGTTATTTTTAAGAATTCTACAGTGTTGCTTCACTAAAGCAAACCAAAAACGAGTGCGCAGTTTATGGAAAAGATGCGTAGCCGAACAAGAAAAGAAAAGAAAGGAGTCGACCCCCACCCTCCATTCCAGAAAATAAAAAATACATATAAATAAATAAGTTAAAATGAATAAGCTAAGAATATTTTTCTCGATTCAGTTCATTAACAAGACAACTCTATAAATATTCTAAGTGGGTGAAAAAAGAAAATAATTCGTCAGTACTGAGACAAAATTGTGAGGCAAAAGATAGTAAAAATGTCTGAACAAATACACCTCCACCCTCCATTTCAAAATTAAGAAATAAAAAATACAGATAATTAAATAAGTTAAAACGTATAAGCTAAGAAAATGTTTTTGATTCAATACATTAACAACAAAGTTCCAGAGAAGGGCCAAGAAAATAATTCCTAGTAAACTCCACAAAAATTAATAATTCGGCAAAAGATAGCAAGAATGACTGAACAAATACAAAAAAATACCTGAAATAAGTCAATAACTGAAGTCCCTCCACGAATCCCTCACATTTTCCTGGCCTGCGATCAATTTGCCTTTGTTTCTCCAAAGGTTCTCAGTTCCTTTCTGCAAATAAGTTTCGGTCCCAATAAGGCAATAATGAAAGAAAAAAGATGGAGCCTGGCTAATGGGCCTTTAAGTGGGCCGCGTCCTTGAGTTTAATCAAAAATCCATGTGGAAACCTTTTCTGAACGGGCTTGATTTGGACTATTAATACAGCTTTTAATAATTTGGGCTAGAATATCTGGTACAATAATAATAATTTAAAAAAGAGATTATAAATTTTTCAAAAATATAAAGTTATAATGAATTGAAAGTTCTTTGAATATAGATGGTAAATGTAAAATGTTACTCTCTTTTATCATTTGGAATAGTTTGATTAAAATGGCAGAATGAATTATCTTTTGATATCGATATTTAAATTAAGTAGCAATTCAGAATCAAGTTTATAAATATACTTAATTGTCCTACAAATCACAAACCCTCTCATTTGAAGCTCATTTCTTAACATGTAAGAATTTTCAATAACTAAATTACCATGCAAATCATAAACTCTTTTGTTTGAAGCTCGTTTGGTAATAAGACATATCAACGACTTCTTCACAACTTTTCCTCCCATGTTTTATTTTTTTCTTCAAGTAACACATTCAATTTACTCCTTTTGGAACCTAAGCCGACAACAACATTCAAATATCATGAAAATATCAGCGAAACACAGAGCATTTGACATCCCTGCATCATATAGTATCATAAATTTGAAGGGCTATGAGATCAAAAACCCTTCAAACACTTTTAAACAACGAGCACAAGCAGTAAGGTAAAGCTAAATTCGAACCTCATACGCCACATATCACAAGGAACTATTATCTTAATACCAACGACAACAACACAATAAACTCCAAAATTGATTAATAGGTTTCAAATAGCAACTAGTCCATGAAAGGCCACCATAAACAAAAAAAACTTTTAACAGTACTATTAGAGTGAAATATAATGTCCCAAGTTATCCAAAATCTGTGGACTAGCAAAGAAACCAGAAGAAAGATCAACGCAACCTCCTTGCCTCCCTCTCAGACTCGAGAAGGGTGAGAACGTCACCTTCCCTAACAGGTCCCTTAACATTTCTCATAATAAACCGATTCTGATCATCCACAAACTTGACTCTCACTTGAGTTACTTGTCCCCTTGAGCCTGTTCGGCCTATAATCTTCACCACAATGGCATGCTTGGTCTGAGAATCCATTCCTCAAAAGCCAAGAGTATTCTAATTAAGAAAAATAAAACAAGTACCATCTTTTCAGAATAGCAATAGGAAGAAATAACAAGGGAAAAAACAATTACCCTCAAAAGAGAACAAACAACATATTGAGGTTTTTTTTTAACTAAAAAAAGAAAAGAAAGGAAGAAAAAAACACCTACATAGTTTTTGTTATAAAGGAAATGGAATTATGAATACTTCCACCCATATTTACATTAGACTTTCGACAATGAGTCTTAGGCTATCTAGCAAAATAAGAGCACCAAGATAGTGAAGCCATGGGTTCAAGACCCACTAGAAGACATTCGTCTAATTGCATCGTAGTTGATAATTGTTTAACTGTTATTAATGATTGTTCATATAATTGTGTGTTTATATGCTCACTCAAAAAAACAAAAGGCTAGCATATATCTTTCATTTTACTTTAGAAAAGGCTGGAAGTAAAATTATCACAAAATAATATGGTCCCAACTCTCAAACCCGCCCACCTGAGTCTTTCTTACAGCATCAAGTGAGCACTATATTGGCCATAAACAGGATGCAAGTTCTCTCTGAACAACTAACAGAAAAATTAATAGTAGGAACCATTTGCAGAATGTATCAATTAAAATTAATCCCGAGAAATAAAAGCAACACATATTTTTTATCACTACACCAATAACATCATAACCAAATACAAATCGGTGAAATATTAACCAATATTGCTCATTTTTTGAAATTATTTCCCCTCTCAAGGATTAACGTACAGTTTTGGCTCAAGCTACAACCAGCTGAATGGTACCTAAAACTGACGGATACAAGGAACTAAGCATAAATCGAAATACAAAATAATCATGTAGAGAACAGAAAATACTAACAGTGCGGAATTGTAGATCCGGAGAGATGGCCTGCTGCGAGCTCGCGAACAGCTTGAACAATAGTGAAAGATGGGTCTGGCAAAAACCCTAGCAAACCAAATTTATTGTATTTTGATGTGTTAAAAGACGTAACTATCCCCGACTCTCTTCAAATGATCCCATTAATTTGTGGGCTTGATGTCTTTTTGAATTTGGGGTCTATTTTTGGGCCTTCGCCCTTCTATAGTATTATATTGGACTCCAATCTAACCTTTCCGAGCCCGAGTTTGAGCTTGACTCGTTTATTATCTAGTCAAACTCGAGTTTAATATATCGAACATATTGATAGTTCGTAAGTTTTTTGAGTTTATTGGTTTAAACAAGTTTAGTAAATATCAATTATAAATAGAAAAAACTGTATTAAAATTATTTATTTTATGCATCAATGTCAAATAAAATTTTGATTTTATTCAAACAAATTAAATTTATTTAAATCAATTTTTATTAATTTAAATAAATTATCGTAACTTAAATTAAATTCAAGTCAAACTATTAGCTATAAATAGCTAACCAAGCCAGATTGACTTACTCATAAGTCTGCCCACAAGCTAACGAGTCGGATATCTTAAAAGGTTGAGTTTGATTCATTTATTTAGGTGAATGATTAAAATTAAAAATATATATATTTAAAAACATTTATTTGTGAAGTTAGTTTAAAAAATATATCTTATATAATTCAAAAGTTAGATATTAAAAAAAAAAGTTGCCAAAAAATAATGTTTAAAAATAATTGTTTTTAAATGAAAAGGCATTCATATTTCATGATTTGATAATTTTATTTTTTAATCCTCTGATTAAACTCTAAGTGGAGCTATAATTTGAAACAAAAATAAATTTGGACTTTTAGTTATGTGACCAACATTTTTTTTCCTATAGATGAATATTTGTGTCAAGAGTATATGATTGAAGAGCTTTCCAAGTAAATATTGGCTTAATCATTATTGTATTGACTTGCAGTCTAGAAACAGAGCATCCAAATCAGCTAGAAAAAGTTGCATAAGTTTCACCATTTCAAACATCACAAAACCTTCCTATTTCAATGTCGAATATCCTCAACGCTGTCATTGAGATCCCAAGAAACAGAGAGCTCAAAGTCTCATCCACGAACATTAGTTATGCCCCCTTCAAGGAAAAACTTTAAAACTATGCAGATTACTTCTGATGAGGAAATTTTGCCTTCCGGCGCACCAAAAAGAGCAGCTCCACATTACCACATCTAAAATAATCTTGCCATGAATTATACTATCCTTTACTTTCAGTATATATAGCAACAAAGTAAATCAGGCAATTGCTTCCTCTTCTTCATAATAGACGGCTGAGAGACTTAATCAGCAATTTCAAGTTCTTTCTTGTGGCTTCATCCCCAGTAAATCCTAATATATCAGAGCTTATATTCTGCAGATGTCGATTGGCAGTGAAGAAGATAGAAATTCAGAAATAATTACGATAATGATATTAAGAGGGAGAACAACCACTTGAACACAATCAGAATAAAGGCACATGCCGGCGCAGAACCTACCTCGATGTTCTTCAACGTGAAAATGAGGGTATAAATTGATTTCTGAATTAATTCGGTATTTTCGGGAGTCAGAATTGACGATTGCACCCTTCTGTATAATTCACAAATAACACACCATGAGCCAATTACCATACGACATATGTTCAAAATGCCCAATGCCACAAATATCCTACATGATTAATAAGCCATCTTCAGCTGAAGCTTAAATTTTTGTACCAAATTACAGAGTAAACCATGGTATACCTAAGTGGATCATACGACTGTGCATGTGCTAGAAATAAAAACCAAAACACATTCAGTTGTCTTCATCTCTAATTTCCTAACTTGAGTATTCAGACGCTTGAGGTAATCTATAAGAACAAAAACATTTATTGCATTTTAAAATGGATATATTCCGAATATTGCTTAATTTCAAACTTTGATAGCAGATTTGTTACAAGTCAAAACTAAAGTGACACGAACACAACTCCACGACAATCCAAGATACAACCTAGAAAGACATTTGTTGGCTGAAGCTTTGGCTTTACAAAAGGAATCCAGATTGCAAAAGGAATGAGAATTCTAAAAGTGTTGATAGAGTTGGATGCTCCGGTCTTAGTGCACATACTAACAAAGAAAGCACCAAATCATTGGTCACTACAGCATACATTGATGAAGATCAGTTCAAGTTTAAAGAATATGGAGGTGACATTCAGTCAAAACTTAACACATCAGATGAATATACCCAGTTTCAGGCAAGCATGTACAGAACAGAGACATACTTGTATAGTCCACGTAATAGTTTTGGTACTTAGAAATTTTTACAAGTTTGTTACAGAGGGATAGCAACTGTAGTATCTAGATAGAGTAGCTACTGATGTAAAGACAAATATAGTCTTGTAAATTTTGAAGTGCAAGTAAAATCCCACCTGTTTTGGGTGTTCTAAGAAAAAGTGATGGTAGAAAGGTGGTGAATGATGATGGAACTTGATTGAATATAGACGAGCTAGAATGAGGAGTCGGAAGTTAAGAGGTATCTATACCACTGGATTGTGATCATAGATTGCTACAGAAATACCCAAGAGGAATAGGAGTGTTGCTGCAGGGTGGGAAACCAGGCACGTTCAATCGGAAGGATCAGATCATGACACTACTGCCCTCACGAGACTACCAATTTCTAAATACTTATCTTTTCATAACAGCCTCTCTAAAAAGAAGGAAAAGGATTTAGGTCTCTTCAAGGGTATTGGTGGAGGATATATATGACAACAGCATACTTTATTAAAATTTTAATCGAAACTCTTATGTCCAAGGTTTAATACTTAACTTTCGGTTTATCCTAAACTTTTGTGGTGTCAATAAATAATCTTAAATAACTGGACTTTTTCAAATAGATACGGGTCGACAATTATTAGTGGCATTTTCTGATATTATTGTGAAAATAGGAACTCATATGGATATATCCAGACAGAAAACGCAAGAAGTATACAAGACACAAATGTGATATCATAAAATCTTTGTCAGACTAGTTCAGAAACAAACTTAACATTGTAGTCTACCTCAATTCCTCAGAAGCTCGCGTAAGGCTTCTGGTTAAATTCTCAACATCCTTCAGCAAACCACTATCTTGAACTTCAGCCAGCAAAGGTTCTATATCTTCTGCCATGGCTTGAATCTGAGAAATTACTACATCAAAGACAGGAGTTTGCATGAGAATCATTCAATGCTATGACAGTATAGTGACTATACATTTATTTTATGGAGGAATAAGACAAATGTGTCTAGTAAGATATGTCATGATTTCGCAAGGCCCTCTTCAATTTTGCACACTAAATCTAATGTTGGTGGCACAATAGAAAGGATACCTGGTACTAGCAACAATCAACTGAAAACAACTTTCACAAACTATCCCGCAAGGCAACCAGCATAATCATAGTTTTGATGTGATAGAAAAGAACCGAACCTGATGAAATATGAAAAAATGAAAACCAGCCTTTAGATACCTGCCAAGAGCCATGGCCACTGATACCACCTCTTTCATAAGACGACAGTACCTTTTAACCATCTAAAGTCCAAAATCCAAACTGGTCTCCGGAAAAAGATGTAGTGCCAAAAAGTAAAAAGAAAATACCAGTGAATCAAGTTACATGTATGACATGTTATTTCATTTGAACATCTCGAGACAGCCATTTAAAAAAAAAAAAAAGGCTCGTGAAAAAGACGAACCTTCACTAACAGTGGTAGCTAATAGGTTTATTAAGTCAGTTTTATCTCTTATTTGCTATATATAACAGTATTGAAACAGATAAAATCAAAAGTAATGTTCTTTGAAGATCAGCAAACTTTAGCATCAATATATTGCTGGAGCAATTTAACTAAAATTCTGAGACAAAACAACAAAGTATTTGTGGAACCAAGCAAAGATATTCATATCACAATAGCATGTGAGCTTCACTCAGAGAAGAGAGAAAACCAGGACCTAAAAGTGCAAAAATACCAGAGGTGAACACATAACAAGAGCCTCCCACCCTGAATGATGAGTTACAGATATCATTAACATACACCAATAAGTATAGTTATATATAATTAGACATACACCGCAAGTACGGGTATTAGAAACAGATTTACTCTCTATAGAATCCAATTCCAATTGAACAATATTTTAATTGCAGAAGTTCAATTGTGAATATCATGGAAATATATGAATCCATGAGGTGAATATGCAACCTAAAACCAGCAGATTCGCAATAGAAATTCAAGTAACAAAACACACACACACACACACACATACCTTTCTAAGCAGAGGTCGTGTCTCGTCAATAACAGTGGCAACTCTTTCAGCCAATGAATAGGCATTTGTAACACCAATTTCTTCAACTTCACGCCCAATGCGAGTAAATATTCCAACCAATGCGTCCAAACTCACACCTTGGTGCCCCCTTATCTTTTGTCTGTCACATACAATTAAGCCCTCCTTAACACAACCTGCATGAAGAGGCCCAACTGAAGGCGCTGGAATGGGATCCTGTGGTGTAATATCAATGAGAGTTTCCATGAGAAGACCAGATTGATTGACTTCAATCAACGAATTCCGTGGTATTATAATCTTATCATCTACAATCTGAAACACCAAGATCAAGACAAATTATGAAACAGTCAGAATCGCATTGCAGCCAGAAGTAGTAAACAAGTCGAAAGCTTGTGGAACCGCCTCACCTCAACTACGGCCTCGATACTCCTCAGTGAAGGATTGACACGAACCACATTTCCCACATTTACCCCTCTAATCCTAACAGGTGTTCCAGTGGAAATGCCACAAGCCTGAGGAAACTCAAAAACAGCCAAATACTTGCTGAACCTTGATCTTAACTGAAACCCTCTCAACCAAGCCAAACTAAATGCCAACAGAAATGCCCCTGAAACTAGAAACAAACCGACCCCACCCTCCCATATGCTTTTTCTACCGAAACCAAAATCACTCAAGGGTCTCAAAGTTTGCTTCCAAATCTTTCGAGGAACATCCAGAACCAGAGAGAGGGGACTCTTCAATTCAGAAGATGACCCATTCTGCTGGGTATGACCCATATCAGCAGATGACGTGGCTTTGAGAAAAAACGGTTTCCTCTTCTTATGTTTTAAAGGAGTAGTCAGACATGGCAAGTAATTCAATTTACCATTCCCTGCAGAAGGTGTGATATAAGAGGAACGCAACAAAGTGGGGCTCGACGAGACAAAGAGCAGTGAATTCCCATCCATCTCTTTCAAACCTATAATGAAAACTATGAATCAATGTATTCCTTCACAAAGATATGAGGACTCCGAGTTCCCTCTTTGATCTTTGACATGGATGGAATGCCACAAAGTTGTAGAAGTGAAGACCCTACATAATCCAAATAGTATAGTAACAAAAGATGAATACCTTAGACTTCAAGGAAAAAATAAAAATACTAGATATTAGAGATGTTATTTTCTTTAAACATGTATTATTACCCAAAACAATTAGTTGGAAGCTCAAATTAAGCGCCCTGCGCTAGAGAGAGAGAGAGTGGGATTGATATTGGGTTTTCCTCGTGGAATTTAGAGATCGTCTTGGAAGAAACTGGGTATTACAAATTAAGGGCATGGTTTTTCATTTAGAAACTTCATTTTTGATTCCACTGGAATGAATTTTCGGTTTTTTAATTAAAAATTATTTGAAAAATAAAAATATTTTAGGTTATAAAAAACTTCATGAAGAATTTGTGGGTATAAAATAGGAATATACGGTTTAATGTGTTTTTTAAACTTTTGCATAGTAAGATGTTATGAAATGAATTATTTATAA
Organism: Rehmannia glutinosa; assembly: GCA_016081115.2. NCBI lineage: Eukaryota > Viridiplantae > Streptophyta > Magnoliopsida > Lamiales > Orobanchaceae > Rehmannia > Rehmannia glutinosa. The sequence goes on from CM071929.1 coordinate 18,784,886, forward strand.
GATATTTTTATATTGTAATCAAAATGTGATAAAATGATAATTTATATAGATGATATATAATTTGTGTGCCATTCAGATAAAGTATATATATTATTATACATATAAATAACCAACTGAAAGGTTGGATTAGGGACATATATATACATCTAAAAAATTAATAGCCTATATTTATCTGTTAAATGTAGTGGAACAACTTGTTCTCAGATATTTGACATAAGCCCCAAAGTTCAAATAATAACGTAAATATATATAACAAATATCAAATTTAAAAATTTTAAGTTTATAAAAACAAAAACAAAAAAAAAAATTCAAAAATTAACAAACAAAAAATAGAAAATAAATCGATTTGGCGATTCATCAGTCGATTTTGACATTTTCATCTGGTCTTTGATTTATTTTGATTCGTTGAACAGTCTTGACCAATCAAATTATTAAAACAGTGCTTTATCCATAATTTATATTAGTTAATGTGTATAATATTTATACATAACGTGGACGCACTTGTGTATAAATATTATACATGTCGCTATCAAAGTCTGAAGTTTTCTGGAGAAAGAGGCAATCCATGTGTAACAACTAACAAATGGTTATCATATTGGTGCGCATTTGTTCCATGTCTACTTTGTTTAGTGCACACTAGGTTTTGTTTAGAAACATTTTCACGCAGTAGAAATATTAATGTCATTGTGGTAAATGGGTAATATCATTGGCCTTCTCTTATGATTCTTTGCATACACTATCGCATACCAAAGTATATATAATGCACAAACAGAGTTTGTGACTTGATAGATAAATTGACATAGGAATATTAACTGCGACTCTAATTTCTCTTGAAAATACTGAAACCTCCGGAAACCAATCTAGCTATTTCTAATTGCAACGCGCCGGTTTGAAATAAAATACCAGCTAACACACAGCATTTGTCATCCCAGCATACAATTATTATTATCTATTTGAAGGGATACGACATCAAAAGCCGTCCAACACTTTTGAACGATGAGCACAAGCAACCATAAGACAAGAACAAAATAAACTCAAAATTGAATATTAGGTTTCAAGTAAGTCAATAATAGACCACCATAAACAAAAACATTAACAGCACTTGGTAATTGCTCACATTGATGAAAGTCTTAAACCAAGCCGGACAAACGTTTAACTAAGCGAATTATAATGGCATAAGTTATCAAAAATCTGAAAACCAGTACAGAAACCAGAAGAAAGATCACCGCAACCTCCTTGCCTCCCTCTCAGACTCGAGAAGGGTGAGAACGTCACCCTCCCTAACAGGTCCCTTGACATTTCTCATGATAAACCGATTCTGGTCATCAACAAACTTGACTCTCACTTGAGTTACTTGTCCCCTTGAGCCTGTACGGCCTATAATCTTCACAACAATGGCATGCTTGGTTGCAGAATCCATTCTGCACAGACAGAGTATTCCCAATGAGAAAAATAATCTATCTTTTGAGATTAGCAATAGGAAGAAATAAAAAGGGGACAGACATGGGAAAAAAATTTACTCTCAATAGATAGCGGACAACATATTGAGGTTTTTTCAGGAAAACACGCACACACCGCTGCCCACGCATATTACATTAGACTTGCGCTAATGAGTCTTAGCTCACCTAGCAACATTAGAACCCCAAGATAACGAAGCCCATGCGTTCAAGACCCACTAAAAGTGTTCGGCATTTGTCTACTTGCATTTTAGTTGATAATTGACTAACTGTTATTGATAATTGATTAACTGTTATTAATGATTTCTGATATAAATGGTGTGTTTTTTAGTTTCACTCAAAAACAAAAGGTTAGGCTAAATCTTTCAGAAATTCCACTTTACAAACTGAAAATACAAAATCCAAATAAAATCCACCTTCAAAAAAGGCTGAAAGTAAAACTATCACGCAATAATATGGTCCAAACTCTCAAGCCCTCCAACTGAATCTTTCTTAAAACAAAAAGTGATCACCATATTGGCCGTAAACAAAATGCAATTTCTCTATAGACAACCAACAAAAATATTAACACTAAGAACCATTTGTAATATGCATCAATTTAAATTATCCTGATATACAAAATCAGCAAATATTTCTTTTTTTTTCACTACAATACAAAACAGTGAAAAATAACCAATATTGCTCATTTTTTTTCAATTATTTCCCCTCTTGAGGATGGCCGTTCAACCTTTCCTCAATCTACAACTAAAGAAAAAAGGGTACCTAAAAAAATGACTGATACATGAATTAAGCATAAATCGAAATACAAACTAATCATGAAGAGAACAGAAAATACTAACAGTGCGGAATTGTAGATCCGGAGAGATGGCCTGCTGCGAGCTCGTGAACAGCTTGAACAATAGTGAAAGATGGGTCTGCCAAAAACCCTAGCAAACCAAATTTATTGTAGTATGTGTTAAAAGACGTAACTATCCCCGACTCTCTTCAAATGATCCCATTAATTTGTGGGCTTGATGTCTTTTTGGATTTGGGGTCTATTTTTGGGCCTTCTAGAGTATCGTACAGAAATTTTGGTGCATGAAGTGTGTATGGGCTAGCTATTTTCGTGGCCCGGCCCGGCCCAAATTTTTACAAAAGTCCGATGGATTCGGACCGGGGTGTCCTGACCCGAACCATTACAAGCTCTACCAAACCCTCAACATCGAATAGATTAAACTTCTCTTTATTTCAAAATGTACCTTCTACATGATGCCAATCAAAATCCCACAACGGTTTCCCACTGAAAATTACACAGCTTTAAAAGATCTTTGAAGTGAGAAACTAAGCCAATTGAGGAGGGTGTGGGGCTGGGAGTTGCACGCGCTTGTAATGAACCCTAAATCATCTATGTTACCAGAGTTAAACGTTAAAATGGGGGTCCTTTATCCGACGCTTTAACCTCCTTTTAAATGATTTATAAATTATTGACTTCTTAATTTAATGTCCATTAAAGCATACCCATGAAAGTGATTTATAAATTATTGACTTTGCCACTAATTTAATACCCATTAAAGTAACAAATTGTGTTTTATTTCATATTTTAATAATATTAATTCTCACTATAAATTGTGTTTGTTCTCATATTTTAATAATATTTATACACATTATATGTGCATTGTAATGTCATTTTATTTTTATTTAAAGAAAGGGGAAATAATACATTATTAAAGTAGTTGATCTTTTGTTTTTATTATTCACTAAAAGTTAAATTAATTTGCTTTTTAAACGAAAATAAAAGAATAAACAAATAGACATTTAAAAATTCGCAGCCCATTGGCCCAATACAGAACATGTCATTTAACGAGCGGGCTTCAAGGCTGGATTTTTACTTAAACCTTTAAGCCCAATAGAGAAAATATTTAAGCAAAAGCCCAAAGAAAATCCGCCGTTTTTGCGCTCTCTCTCCTCGCGCACACAGAGCGAAAATGGCGGAAAAGAACAGCAAAGACCTCTTGAAGTTGGAGGCCAACACCACCGCCGTCGCCTCCACCTCATGTTTAGGTTTCTACGATTTGTCAACTTCTTTCTCCTTTTTTTTTTTTAAGTCCGCGGTAAAGAATATGTGTTTGCTAATTTTGCAGAATCGAAACTCTTTGTGTGCAAGAAGGACACCACTTCTCTGTCTGAAGCTCCACTTCAGAAGCCCTCAATGTTTCCTGTTCCCAAGAGTCATGGTACCCTTTACTCACTACCCTAGCTATCCCTCTTTTTATTTAATTTTTTCAAGCTTTTTAACTTTGATGAAAAACCCTTTTTTCTCGTGAAGTGTTTGCTGTCGTATTAAACTTTTACCGAGTGTTTACATCAGATAAAGTGTTGAATTATTGCTCGCATATAGAGTAGCTGCTGCAGGATAAAAAGGAATTAACTGTGACCTTCAATCAATGCCAGTTATTTTTGTTAAAATATTTATTATAGGTATTTGATCATCCAGTAATATTTTTTGCATATTTATTATATATGCTCCAATTATATTGAAAATCAGAATTTAGTGAAGCCATAGAGGGTGTGGTATATCTGCTTTAGCTTTGATCTTGAGTTCCATTATAACTATTGTTATCAGGTTGTTTGTTTCACATACCCTTGGTTATGTACAAGTATTAGTTTAGTACATTATCCATCCAGAAATTAACAAGAACTGTGAATATGTATTCTTGGGAAATTTGCTGGGAAGCTATTATGTTTCTCCCTTAGTTACACTAAGATTTTTAAGTGAGAGAAATATTATGAGTTACTTTTTTTTTTCTTTATGAATTTTTTCAAAGTACCTTTGATTGTTTTCGCATAGATAGATATGAAGCTAAGACACCCTGCTTCACTACCCTCTCACTTGATCTTTTCTGCCTCCAGTTTGAAAAAGCAGAGAGGAAGAAAAGATAAAGAAGGCTCGCTTTGAGGAAAATGCGGGGGAAATGAAAAAACTAAAAATTAAAAGGATAGCATAAGATATGGATAAACTTAGTGTAGAGTGATCATGTCCAGTATTTAGATGTCACATACTTTAAAATTGCAAAATTTATTCATGGCAATGGTGGAAAGCTGTACTTTCCTGCCGTTGTCACACCAGCAAAGCCGGTTTATGTTTTTAAGTTTTCATGACATATATATTTTACCTTATTCTTTATCCTAGAATAGTCTATAGAATGCCTTCTCAAAAAAAAAAAAAAAAGAATAGTCTATAGAATGCATGTGAGTTTTTCGAAGTAGATCATGTATGAATCTTTGTACTTTCAATTTTCAAGTTCCTTTATTTTATTTTCATCCCCAAGAATATAGGATCCACTAGACAGAAAAGATCTCAAACTAATAGTTCCGGCGAAAATGTGATAGAACGGTTCTCTTTCAAATTGAATTATTTTTCTCGAGATTTTCTTTTCGACCTGGAGCACTAGTTTGGCTTTTGTACAGAGCCACTTCCAGTTTGTATATGGGTTATGATTAAATTACACCCATTTTAGTATTTAGTAATGCGTAACGTGGTATCACTAATTACTAATTAGTATATGTGAGATCAGCTCTGGGTCCATAAAAAAAAGAATTGGGGTTAGTTGATTTTACTCTGCTTGTGTCATATGGTGGATGAGATGAAGTTGGGTCCAACACTCAGGGGATGCTTTTGTTGCTTGCAGTTCTTGGAAAAGTGCATGACTTTCTAGGTGTTTTATCAGAATCCAACAAAAAGCTTCTGCAAGACGCAAAGGTATGAAATAAAGTGCTGATTTGATCTACGATTTTTCATCCGACTATTAGTTTCTTGAACTTAAAACCTGATTGCACTTTACTAAAATGCAGGATAACCCTGAGAGTTATGATATTGAAGTGCTCAATGGGAAAGAATCCGAATACATTGAAATGGTAATTGCCATCCTTTCTAAGCTCTTCAAAACATCTTATAAGATGTTTAAGTGCTCATACGCTCTCTAAATGTATTTGGTAAATATTTTTATCAAAATATATTATAAGCTCCTCAAATAAGATGTTGCGAGCTTATAAGCTGTTTCTAAAAGAAGTTGTGTATCCCATCTTATTTTCAAAACAAGATCTTATTTTATAACAACTTCTTTTAAACTTTGACCATTTTAATTACAAAACTGTCACTATTAACCTCTTTTAAGTTATATCATCTTATTTTATCATAACTCGTCAACAACTTATTTTGAAATGAGATCTAACATTTTATAAGCTCTAACAACATCTCATAAGATGTAAGAGCTTATAAGGTGTTTCAATTAGGCTCAGCCAAACACCCTGTTAACAATATGTTTTTTTTTTCCCCACAGGATTTGATGTTGGGAGTTGCTGATCTTCATACCCCTGAGGCTGTTGCTGCTGCAGAGTCTGCATTAGCTGGCTGTCCACCGTTGGTTCCTTTGGCAGAAAGCAGCAGCGGGTCCGAAAGTGAATATAGCAGTGATGAGGAGGATGATGACGAGGAGGAAGATAAGATTAAAGAACAGGATTATAAGAAAGCTGAAAGAGATTCTTCACGTGAGCCATTGAGGAAACAGAAATCGAAAAAGCGATCCAAGATTGTCGAGCTCTCTTAAAATCTCATGAATTGAGATGGGATTCAGCTCACTGCTGATATATTTTTTTTTATTTTACTTTTTTATTTTTTCAAGTGTGATCCAATTGAGTGTGTTTGAGGGCAAGGAATAGAAAGTTGTTTTGAGTTTATATTTGGTTCAGACTCTTTACATGTACAACTCGTCTATAGGATATTAAGTTTGGTAGTTTGTCAGTTCATGTCAAAATTGAGGCAGTAGTTGTATTCATCAAGAAACGGGTTTTCTATATTTTGCAAATTAGGTGAGCATATAATAGTGCTTATCTCAATGCATTATTGCAAATTAGGTGAGCATTTATAGTGCTTATATTCAATGTATTATTGCATAATTTTGAACATATAATAGTGCTTATCTTAATGCATTAAGCTTTTAAGTGCTTTCCAGCTAATCAGCTTAATAATCAATTTAATACAACGTACCTTTGCTGATGCATGTCCAAATAGTATATTTGTAACTGCAGTTGACGATGATAAAAAAAGAAAATAAAATAATCTGAAATCAAGTTTTAATCAAATCACTACATAAAACCTCTTTCTTTGCATGAAGTGCTAAAATCAAGCACAAAGAGTTCACAATAAAAATCTCAGCCACTAGAATGTAGAAACTGATGCTTGCAAAAAGATCACCTGGGCATCAGGGATGGTTATAAATGACTCCATGAGCACAAAAACAAACAAAAGAAACCAACAAAACACAGAAAAAACAAAGCAAACACCATTTATTTTTTTAATTTACAGCCCCATAAAGTTACTACACAAACACATTAATATTCAGATACCACCACACATACACTAACGAAACAAGAATCACACAAAGCATGTCCCAAAATCATCACACATCACTTTCCATTAGCATCAACCGAAGGCGTGAAGAAGAAAATATCGTTGAGTCGATCATTACTAGGCGAGTTTCCACCGTACACCAGCAACCCCTCTTGGCCATCTAGCCACCCACCACCAAAGGCGCACCATCCCCGCGGCCCTGGATGGTTTTCAAGACCCGACCCATCGTCCCATTTTTTCCACACCAATGTCTCAGTGTCCAACGCATAAACTTCCTTTGAAAATTTCCCTGCTCCTAAATGGCCTAAATCACTCGGATCAATCTCCCCACCGTATATGAAAATATACTTCCCAATCCCAAGAGTCGAAAACACACTTCTAGCAGTTGGTTTTTCGCCATTCGTCTCCACTTGAACCCACTTCCCTTCATTTGGATCAAAATAGTGAACATCATCAAGCTCTTCACCAGAGAAACCATACACAACCCAAATTTTCCCGAGAACCGCAGCCAATCCAGGCCCACCCCTCGGCTTAACACTCTCCCCCGGCAGAGGAAACTCGACCCATACTTTATCAACAACGTCATAAGCCCATAGGTCATTAAGCCTTCCCGCATCGCCACACCCTCCAAAAACGTACACTCTCCTCTCGTCCGCCGCGGTCGAGTGGTAGCTCCGGTGAGGTGGGCCCGGCGGGAGCAGGGTCCACGTGTTCATACATGTGTAGTACGAATAGAGCTCGTTTAGCTCCTTGTGGGTCCCATCCCTACCGCCGAAAACAAAGATGGTCTCGGCAATGGATGCCATTGTGACACCAACACGAGGCGGGGGGATTTCGCCTTTTGCATCGGCCACGGACCATGTTTGGTCGTCGAGATCGAAAACGTAGAGGTGGTTATCCACCGGGACCCGTGGTGTGAACTCACCGCCGAATGCGTAAACTTTCTTTCCGACGACTGCGATGGCGTGCGAGCTTCTTGCCCCTGGCCCAGCCCCTTTTTGCTCCAGCTGCAGATGGTGAATTGCATGAAATAATTCAATTTTCATGAAGTTTATGCAGCTATTGAGTCATGGAAGATAATTGCAACAGCAGATCCCACTATGAGTAACAGAATAAGAAAACATATTTGACTACCATTAGAGAGTTTGCTAATCTAAATTATGCAGAACCATGACTAATAAAACTTAGTATCAAATAATACACCAAATTAAACTCAGAGTAAAGATCCAAGTTTGGATTGTCTACAACAAACTAAGAGAATAAAAATTCTAACATTTGCCCTTGAAAACTTAGGATTTACTGCCTAAGAACCCATTGTCTATCCTAAATCTGCAACTTACCATGAGAATAGGTGAAAATTAGAACATAGACATGAAGTGAACAAGGGTTTAGCATTTTTGCTACCAGCGAAACATGAAATCCATATTATAACTGTTTGTAACATGCAAAGATCTTAACTTTAATCATACATAATCAAAATTATGCAGTTTGCCACTCAAGTTGAAAAACCCACAAAGCAATTACGCTGAATCTTGCAAATAAATGCAAATATATATAAACTTTTAAGCAGAAAACACACACACACACACAAATCACATACCTTAACCCATTTGCCTTGAGCAAGAGCCATGATCAAGAAAATTAGCAGCAGTGCGATTAAAACAAGCCCTGAAACCTGGTTCAAATCAAAGGGCCTTCAAGTTAAGAGGAGAGTTTGAAATTCTTGAATGCAATATGGCCCATTGGAGCAAACCCACCTGAATTTATTATAGTTAACCTTATTCAGAGGGTCATTGATCATGCCTCCAGAAATTAATAAAATAATACTTAAATAAATAAAAATTGATTTTGATGTCTTTAATTTAGGTTCGGTGGGGTCTGTTGCATATGTGGAAACTCCCTCAGTTGTGAACGTTTCATACCATTATTAAAGCTATATGGTCCCGTATTAGAGTTTTGTTGAAGATGTGAATCGCAAAGATATACCCTCAACGATGGTAGGGTTTTGCGTTTATGCAGTGGTGACCACACAAGAAATCTTCGCTTGCGCAAATATATTCTGGGCGGTTGAACATTCATATACCAACGAATCAAAAATCACATCATTCAGGTCTTTTGCACCGTTGAGGTATGCCCTTGGGGCCGTTTCATACCATTATTAAACCAGTGATTAGGTGGTTTAATTTTAACTTGACTACATAATAAACAACAATTTGTGGGTAGTGGGAATATAATAAACCATTTCCACAAGTAATAACCGAAAATGCAAATGCAACTCGAAAAATAAATATAATATATGAAATCTATGCACATCCACGTTTGATTTTCACCATTTTCAAATCCCCCAAATTTTATAAAAATACAAATAAATTAATAACCTTTGAATTAAAGGGATATTAATAAACAATGAAGTACTCACCGGTGATATACAATTATATATACAAGTATTTCTCTAACCTGAAACCAAGGGCACCATGGAGTTTTCTTGATAATTTGTTTTTACGGTAAAATAATCTAAAATTATCGTAGGAAATCAATTACGTAATTAAATGTATTTTAAATACAATGATTGCGGTTGGGCTTGGGCTACTATGGGCACAAACTCAATAACAAAGCAAGAAGTGAATATCAAATAAGCCTTTGGAAATTGGATTGAGGCTTGTCATCTGAGTTTTTTTTCATCTTTATTGGGCCTACACTTGGGCTGCTTACAAAGGCTCTGGGTTTGAGAATTTAAGATGGGCTTTGTCTGCTCATCTACGTATTTCAATAATGAGAAATTTGAAAGAATCAGTTGGAATAATGAGAAATTTGATAATTTGGTTAGTCTAAAAATTCATGAAAAATATTTAAATGTTAACAAATAATTGGAGAAATATCATTATCACAAAGAATATACGCCAAAATTTCATGCGTGTTTAGTATGAAAACGTATTGGTAACACGGCAATCCTATGAATTTTCATGTCACGCTACATCACAATAATTATATTCAAATTTTGTAGCCCAAATAGAAAATTGCAAATATAAATTGGTAAGAAATAATAATTGCACTATAAATCCAAAATCGAATGATTTTGAACAAAATATCCAATGAAACTATTATGATACCCATTTTTTTACGTGGAATTGTCCAGTGGAAAACTTATTACTCCCCCTACAAATTAATGATTAGTAATGAATTAATTATTATACCATTTATTTTGCAATACAAAGTATATTACATAGAGCTATTTTTCCGAAATCCTTTTGTTTTTCTCAGATTTATTCTTCTATTTTTATCGATTCAAATTCAATTTATTTAATTTAAATTACTAAAAATCTGATTGCTAAACTCGGTTCGATTAAAACCCAAGATGGACGGGAACGAAAAACGATTCTTTCATCCAACGCTAACAATTTTGCAACTTCAATATTCCAAATATATACTTCACCAATTTTTGACGCTTTTGACGTGCAAATTCAGAATTCTCATTTTTCCAGGCGATTGCAACATTTCACTATGAAAAATCATGAGGAGAAGAATACAACACGTCAGAAAGAACTCAGACCAATCAGAGTATACCAATCATGGCCAAAGCAGAAAAGCTAAGTGAATCCCACATCATAGTAGTGGCTGTTGTTTAAGAAAAGCCATTTTCAGGTTGTTCCTTTCTGTCTTTATATGAAATTGTAGTTCAATACTTCAACTCAATATGAAAATGTGGCCTGTCCTGTTTCTTGTTTTCACTTCATAATATCTATTTCATGGTTTTTTGTCATAACATATTATAAATTTCAAGAAATTGGCAGACCCTTTTTTCTTTGTGTTCAGTTCTTGATGCCCTTTAAATTTTCTGTTGAGTTTCTAGAAATTTCTTAGAGTTTCCTACTCCTTTTCTTGATTTTCCATCAAAAGGTTAGTTTCTGTTTTGGTTTATATTGAGGGCTTTTTGAGTAGGATTATGTCTTCTGCTGTTTAACTGCCAATGAATTCTGACACTATTTATGTTGTTTGAGGTTTTCATCTAAGTTGTGTATTTTGTTCTTGTGTGGTTAATAAACTGTGATGATTAATTTATTCTGTACTTTTGGTATAGAAATTAAAGAACACACATAGAGAAAAGGGTTTTGATTAATGTATTTGATAGTTTTGTATGTGTTGACATTTGACTTTTATTGCAGTATCAATGCTCTGAGTTTGAGCATTTTTTGTCATCAAAATGTGCAAATGCTTATAGTGTCTCATGTTGGGGAAAATTCACACATTTTCGCCTAAATTGTTGTCGTACTTTTCATTTTCATATTCAGAGTGAAAGTCCTATTGCAATGAAAAGCTAATGGATTGTAAAGTGTGATGTAAACTATTAGGACTTGTAACATCTGTTCTTGTGGCTTTTTGATGTTTCTAATGGTTTTTTTCAAAGTTTTCTCAATAATCTGGTTTCTAATTGTTTTACTGATATATTTGATATCAATTGGCTCTTTTTCCAGGTTTTTATACCTTAAATGGCGGCAATACTTGCTTCTTCCAGCTGTTATTGCCGCATTGGAGACTTATCAAAACATGGAAAACTAGGAGATGATCTTAGTTTTTCAGGATCAGTATCAAACAGCAATCACTCGAAGTTATACGAAGATGCATACAATCTAGTCAAAACTAAGAAATTCTATAGATTTCAAGTCGGAATGCAACAGACCGAATTGCCTTCAAAAGTAGGCATAAACGGCCGAGCAACTAAAATGGTACCTACAACCGATATCAAAAAAAGAAAATCACCATCCACTAGTACATCAGAGATTGTAAATGGTTCGGCCAAGAATGTTAATGGCGTACGTGTTGTTAATGGACAAAGCCTGGTTAAGAGAAATTCTGTTCCACCCCTTTCAAAAGCCTCAGGGGCTAACAAGCTTCCTCCTATCGATGGGCTGAAAGTTTTACCCTCAGATGAAGGTTTTAGTTGGGCCAACGAAAATTATAACTCTATTCAAAGGAGTATAGATGTGTGGTCCTTTGTTCTTTCGCTTCGCGTGCGTATTCTTTTGGACAACGCGAAATGGACGTATATCGGAGGCTTCTCTGAGGATAAGCAGGTGGATTTGGTTAACATAGCCTATTGTGATTATCATGTTATAATTAGATTGGATTTTTGGGTATGTTATAAGCTCTGCCTAATTTTTTTCAGGGAGAGAGAAGACGAAAAACTGCCTCGTGGTTACGAGAATGTGTTTTGCAACTTGGTCCGACTTTTATTAAACTTGGTCAATTATCCTCAACAAGATCTGATCTATTTCCCAAAGAATTTGTGGATGAGCTTGCCAAATTGCAGGTATCCTAAGATGTTGATGGAAAATTGCCTTAACATCCTTCAGAAGTTTCCATTTTATGATGAATTGTTGAGAACCGTGAGTCTCGAATTGCTTTGAACAAAAAAAAGGCTTATGATTCAGGATAGAGTACCTGCATTTTCACCGAGCAAAGCAAGGAGCTTTATAGAAAAGGAATTGGGTGCCCCTATCCATATGTTGTACAAGGAGTTTGAAGACCTGCCAATTGCAGCTGCTAGTCTTGGTCAGGTGTTTGCTTTATGTCTTTCTTTTTTTTCCCCTCCTGAAATGGCGTGCATCAATAATAATATTATTATATTTCTCTTGTCAGAAGCATATGTATGATGTGTCTTTGAGTAATCTAGACTCATATGAACACAAAGATGAAGAAATAGGTTCATGAAACTATTTGATGATATTCGTTAGCAGTTATGCATGATATTAGTGTTGATATTTAACATGAACCGGTTGGTTCAATTTTATTTTTTTCTGAGATGTAAAATATGCGGGTTTCTGCATTGACAAATTGAAGCATATAGTCTATGATAATGCAAATTCAAGGTTCTATAGTAGATAGTTTGCTAAAGAGAAGTTATTTGCCTTTTTCTGCTCCACCGCAACTTCTTGTCTACCCCTTTTTGTTTTTCATTCAAATTTTGGCTACTTCATCGTGAAGAACATAACTAAAAAATCAATAAGAAAGTTATCAAATACTCCATTTATGCTGATTTATCATTTTGGAATCTTGTTAGGTACACCGGGCTATCTTGCATAATGGAGAGAAAGTAGTTGTGAAAGTCCAAAGACCAGGACTAAAGAAACTATTTGACATTGATCTTAGTGAGTGGTAGCTACTCTTTTTTTTTTTTTTTTAAACAATTATTACTTAGTGATTCTTGTATTGTAACATTCTTGTTCTTCAGAAAATTTAAAGCTCATTGCTGAATACTTTCAAAGGAGTGAAACTCTAGGCGGTCCAACAAGGGATTGGATTGGAATATATGAAGAATGTGCCAAGTAAGCTATACTAAATAATATGTTTTTCACTAATGACTATGTTGACAAGCATCTCAACATATTACAAAACTGTAATTTTTAAAGAGTTAAATTTAAGAGTAATGCATGAAATACCTTGTGATTAATTTTAACATTCAACATGGTACCAAAGAGGGCGAATATCTAGGTGATTACATGTGTGCCTCATATTTTTCGTTTGTCATAATAAGAAAGCGATGCTCAGTGGTGTTCTGTTAAGAGTATATATTATACATGATAATTGCTCTTTGTCCTTTGCTTGTGATTCAGATATAATATGAATTCAATAACTGACTTCTTACATCTTGTGCAAATTTTAGGATCTTGTACGAGGAAATTGATTACGTGAACGAAGGAAAGAATGCTGATAGATTTCGTCGGGATTTTCGAAATATAAAGTGGGTCCGAGTACCTGTATGTTTCCTACTGAAGGACTTCTACCTTCTTCTTTTTCTTCCTTTTCTGTCCTGTTCTCTTCTTCATAAGATTAAGGGATAATTACATTAACACCCTTGAGGTTTGGGCTAAGTATAAAAAAACCAAATCTGGAATTTTTTGTAATTGGACCGAACCTTGGTGATTTTTTTTATTATCCCTATAATTAATTTAGATTTCACTGCCCTTATGTATTTGCTCGCATATGAAACGAAAAACCCCTCAGCTCTTCACATAATATGATGTTTTTCAGTTCTTATGAATTTGGAAACTTAGACTTATTGTTGAAACATCATCATTCTTCCTCTAATATGCTTCTTAATGTTTTACTATGTTGAGTTCTTGTTCATTGAGGATATTATTTTCTATTCATCCTAGATGGTCTACTGGGATTATACAGCAACAAAAGTTTTGACGTTGGAGTATGTTCCCGGTATTAATCTCATTTCTCTTCTTTTTACATTAAGATATCCACGACTCAATAATTCCTACTACCTGATACCTTCGTAAGGTAAATCGTTCAATCTCATGGTACTTATGTACTTCTAAGTTTCACCCTTTAATCAGGCATCAAGATAAACCAGATAGATACGATAGACGCACGGGGTTATAGTCGATCTAATATTTCTTCACGTGCTATTGAAGCCTACTTAATTCAGGTTAACTTCCTGCCATCACTTTGTAAGATTGAATGTCTGTCTTTTTTATTTTTTTTTTATTTTTTTATTTTCATACATGGTTGCTTGCATTTTGGGTACGATTTCAGATATTAAAGACTGGTTTCTTTCATGCCGACCCTCATCCCGGAAATCTTGCCATTGATGTGGACGAAGCGCTCATATACTATGACTTCGGTATGATGGGAGACATTAAGAGCTTTACCAGGGAGAGACTATTAGATCTCTTCTATGCCGTTTATGAAAAGGACGCAAAAAAGGTCCAGTTTCTTATTTGATTTAAACTGTGTCTTGTACTTTTGCATTCTTGTTGCAAAAACTAATTACAAATAACGCCGTTTATGATTTGATTTAAAGTATGTTACTATTTTGTATAAAAAAGTTCTTTTTTTTGTAAAAACCAAGCCGATCTTTTTTGAGTTTGTTGTAGCTAATGCACAAGCTGTCTATGCAGGTTATGCAAGGTCTCATAGATCTTGGAGCACTTCAGCCCACAGGAGACATGACAGCGGTGTGCTGCTTTACGAACAATTCATTTTTTACTGTCAAATGACAGATGCATCAAACGAAAACTATGAGCATATGTCGGTTATGATGATTTACTAATTTTTGGTGCTTTCTTTCTTAAAACATTTGTGATTTTAGGTGAGGAGATCAGTACAGTTTTTCTTGGATAATTTGCTAAATCAAAGACCGGATCAGCAGCAAACTTTGTCAGCAATTGGTGAGGTACAGTTTTGCTTCTACTTTTTTTTTTGTAAAATTATTATTTTTAGGATAAATACTAAAACTACCCTTGAGGTTTAATCTAATTACAAAAAATCCAAGTTATCTCAAATATAACAAATACCCCCCTCGACATTTTTTCTATTTTACAAATTGCACCTTCAAGAGGGGGTGTTTGTGACACTTTAAAGGGGTATTTATAATTTTGAAAGATAATTGGGTTTTTTTGTAACTAGGCTAAACCTCAAGGGTAGTTTTTGTAATTATCCCTTATTTTTATGTAGTTCCATCACTTGGCTACATCCACAGATAAAATCATAAAATTGCCCAAAGAGCTAGAAATTGTATTTTCACCTGTGGCTATTAGAGCAAATCACTCCTACAACTGTTAACAGAATCTAATCAAATATCGAAATCGTGTTTTCTCATAATTAATCAGTCAAGTGTCTTTTTGCAGGATTTATTTGCAATAGCAACAGATCAACCATTCCGGTTTCCCTCCACTTTCACATTTGTGCTGAGGGCATTTTCAACACTTGAAGGTGATCTCTTTTTCTGTGTGAAAAAAGCACAAAATGATAAAAAGACAAGAACAATTTATTTGAAACTCATAGCCAATAGAAATGTCACTGGAAACACTAAATATGTCGGTTAACAGCTTTTTGATAAATTGTTGTTTAAATTTCTTGGCGTGAAAGATGAACTGAACCGAATTTAATTGTCAGGCAATATTGTATATAGTTTACTAAGGTTACACCCCTTTCAGGCATTGGCTATACTCTCGATCCAAATTTTTCCTTCCCGAAGATTGCTGCACCATATGCTCAGGTTCGACTTGTTCTTTTCTTGTAAAACACATAAAAAAGATCTTTCAAACACACTAACTCCAAAATGGGGTCAATTTATGCACAGGAGCTCTTAGACTTAAGACAGCAACGACCGACTGGGACACAACTTGTTCAAACATTAAGGAAACAAGCCGACGATGTACTGTATATACGCCTGTCTTATTTTCATTTTGCATTGCTTCTGAAAGGTTCTGTCAAACATCGACTTATGAAGAGTTATTATTATTATTGTTCAGGCAAGATCATCCACAATCTCGATGCCTTATCGAGTTCAGCAAATAGAGGACATTGTGAAACAGCTTGAATCCGGAGATTTAAAGCTGCGTGTTCGAGTCCTTGAGGTGATTTTCTTTAAACAATTTCATCTAGTTTTAGCAATATATTTGGGAAATCTTTTTCATCAAATAGCCTTCAGAACTTGTCAAGTAAAAGTGTAATTTCTTTAAAGTATTGGACATTTTGTCCATAGAAATCTTCAGAGGGAGTGACCATATTGTTATGTGGATAATTACAAAACTACCCTTGAAGTTTAGCTTTATAACAAAAAAATCTAATTGTCTTTGAAAACTACAAAAAAAAAAAAAAAAAAAAACCCTGAGGTATTATAAATACCCGTTCTGATGTGCAATTTGTAAAATAGAAACATATGTCAAGGGTACTTGTAATTTTGAAAGATAACCGGGTGTTTTTGTAAATAGGCCAAACCTCAATGGTAGATTCTGTAATTAACCCTATTTTCACTCTCATTAACACCTTCTAGTACTTTTCAATCAACAATCCTTTTTTTTTTCTCCTCTGTTGTTTTCCTTTTTCAATCAAAAAACGCTCTCTTTGAATCAAACGTGCATTTCTCAGTCGGAGAGAGCAGCTCGAAAAGCAACCATACTACAGATGGCAACGATATATACAGTTTTCGGTGGTACCCTCTTAAATCTTGGCATGACATTTAGCAACCAAGGCAGTGAAGTTATTGCGAACGGTTCTTTCGTTGCCGCAGGTGAGCATAATTCCATAGTTGCATTAAAAGAAACAAAAAAAGTAAAGAAAATCCATACATTGGTTGATGAGTTGTTCTATAATTTGCATTTTGGTTCTGAGTAGAAACTATATTTCCATAATGCAGGTGTTTTCCTGACTCTATTTGTGAGATCCATGCAAAGGGTGAGAAGGCTTGATAAATTTGAGAAAATGATATGATATATTTGTTTCATTATGTACAGGTTTTTTCTCCTCTTAAATGGTGAAAAAAAACTTCATAAAATCGAGAAAATTAAAACTATATATATATATAGAATATACTTCTATTTTTGTGTTTCCATTCTTGTAATTATTAGATTGATACTAAAGGTTTAAAAAATGATGTTAATTCTTGTATTTGTCAAAAAGCAAATAGCATGAACATTAATACAAAAATGTAGATTTTTATGTTGCAGTATCAGTAACTTTTTTTAATTTCAATGTTTGAAATAAGCTCTTTTTTCACTCCTTATTTGGGGCCATTTTCTTTGTTAAATTGTATGTTCTGCAAACTTTACCTTTATTTGAGATAAAACAATAATTGTTGGTGTTAGATCGAGCATCTCCAATAAAGTGTTTTATCTTTAAATTGGAGCAAATATTTGTTTCTGCACTGCGTCATTTTGAAGATGTGAATAGGTTTGCGCCAACCACCAAAAACGGTGCAACACTATAGTAGAGCTAAAAGATTTTTTTTTTTATTTGTTGTAAATTAATAATTTTAATGTACTAAAATATGTACCAAAATGGAACATTATGGACCAAAATATTATTCTTCATATCTATTCTTAAAGAATCTCAAACAATTGTATGTTTGTTACTCCTCCATGTTTATGACAAAAGTCAAAAGTGGACTGCAAGATTAGGAAATGCCAAACTCACTTGTTTTTTTTCAACATTTAACTTTTAAGTCCAAAAAAGCTGCATGTAAATGTGATAGACTGATAGTGCACCTGAATTAATTTGGTAATGAAATAGGCTTTCTCCAATATATTTTCTCTTCTATCTTTATTTAAATAAAAAGAAGATAAAAAATGGGGGTTTGGCTTTTATATTCATATATGTCGATATTATTAATTAGTCAGTAAATTCAACCACGCGCGATAGAATTATTCCTTATATTCCCCGTTTTCAATTTCAAGAGAATTAAATATGATCGACTTTATCCAAATCAAGTTTTTTTATAGTACGTATTTGTTGAATTAATTATTTTTCCAGATAAATAAAGGTTAATATTCGTTTCAACAAGTTTCTGAATGTACCAAGAATTCACAATAAAACATATGGAAAATAATACTTAATACACCAAATATATAACTACAACATTGACAAAAAAAAATATTAAATGATGGTTTGCTAAGCCGCCATATATAGACTAATTATGAAGTCAATAAAGGCTCCTCAAAAAAGTGTTACTTTCCACATTTTATTGTTCTTTTATTTCACATTAGTATTGGTGGGAAGACATTTATTATAGATTATTTAAGCAATGAAGAAAGAGATGTCATATACTTTGTTTGAAAATGGTGCAGCCATGACTTGTAGTCTCATGGTTTCCCATAGATAATTTCTCAACTATCATTTTTGTCATGATTTGGAAGTTGTCCTTTTGTATTTTGTTTATTACAATTCTTTCTTTTTTTTTTTTTTTAGTTTTTTTATAAGAAAAATAATAAAAAAAACTATGAAATATATGTTTCGTGTAATATTTAAGCAATCCAACAAGAAAAGTCTTTTTTTGTCATGCTAAAAGGTAAAAGTTTGAGAAAAAAAAACATGAATAGTGGAAGTTGATTTGCTATCATAAAACTTTCAGAGAATATCGACAAAAAAATGTGATTAAATGTGATGTGAAAATGTAATGATAACAGTTGATGTAATTTTTTTTTTTTTTTTTGAAATAATATTGAGATATGAAGGGTATTCGAAAAAGAGTGTGTGACCGGATTGTGTATTTTCTAAAGAAAAAGGAATTACAGTCAAACATATATGGAGCAAAAAGGTTTTTTCCCTTCCGAAAAAAATAAATTTTTCAATAGAGATTTCCACAACAAATTCTATAAACAAATTCTTTCTAAATTTTAGACTACATGTTTGTCTCCACCACTAATGTAAGAGGTAAAGACTTGGGAATTGACACAAATGTAGACAATGCCTCCTAAATTAAATAAAGATGGCAATTAGTTCATGAATAATATTGTGAAATTCTTGTTTTTGTCCCATACCAATGCTCAAGGAAATCTTACAACACAAATCTACTTCTTATCCACCTACAATTTTACTTTATTTATTTATTTGACATAACTAGCAGTTGAAAAAGGGTATTTTTCATCATCAATCTTCTTTTCTTTTTTTGGCATTAAAAGGTATTTTGATGCAAAATTCATAAAAAGATTTCATATAAAATGATTATTTGCCCCAATTTTTTACTAGTGAATCTAACTACACACTATCTATAATAATGTCTTATCGAATAAAGTAGACACTATCACATTGTAGTCTATTTTAAAATTTACTATTTTAAAGTATATTTAAATAAGATTTGGTACTACTACAAGTAATAGTGTCACCCTATTCTATTCTATATTCACCTATTAATTTTAGGATAATATTATAAATACCCTTCAAAAAAGTGGTGCAATTTTTTGATTTAAAAATTTTCCCATTAGGCAAGAGTCAAGAAGATTACCTTTGAACTACATTATTCTTTTTTGACAGCTCCCCAAACCCCGTCCATATTCCTAACCCGCCAAGTTCCATCTAAGTCAAGACTTCTTCCGACAAAGCTATAACGCTTTTTAGAACACTATTTTTAGTGGTGCTATTTTGATTTAAAAATGGCGTTTCCCAATAGGCGAGTCAAGAAAAGCCGGTGAACATAAATTCTATCAAGTTAGTGTTTTTATTTCCTCTTTCAAATCACACCCCTCCCCCACCCACCCCTCTCTCTCTATATATATATGACAGACATCTCTGTTGGATTTACACACTCGCATTTTCTTGTTTTTTGATCTTGCTGCACCTAACACAACACTTCCTCAGTGCTCGCCATTTTTTCAGGTAACCATTTTGTCTATGTGCATGTTTGGATGCTTTTGCCATGGCTGGCTTTCATTTTTTCTCCGATCAGATTTTCTTGAAAAGGGCCTCTTAATTTTTTACGCATATTCACACGAACGAACTTTCTTGGTTGCTTTCCTTTCGTCTTTTCTGGGTTCTTTCTAGATCTAATTTTCGGATCGGTGATACATTCTTGAAGCTGTTAATTTACTGGGTCGTCTTATATGCTGGAGATCTATAGAAATAAAAATAAGAAAAAGGACCGTAATGTAATTTGAAGAAGGAAGGTTTACTATGATGCACTCAGATTAGTTGCTTGATTATAGAAGGCTTTGTTGTTGTTATCATTATTTTTGGATACATCACTTTCCGGGACTAATTTTGAATTGATGTCACCTAACGGCATGCTTATTCTGTGAAGAAATATAGTTAGAATTTTGAGAAAGTTAAGGATCATGCATAAGATGTTGTTTCCTCTGTAGTGTCCCATATCTTGGATCTGTGTATATTTTGCCTCCAAAATTTAATGGGTTCGATAAAACAGGAATTAATTGACGCAAAAGTTGATCATGGCGCCAGCAGCCGCAGGGGATTCAATTAAGCCAAGAGGTAATTCCCTCCGTGAAACTAACTGCGATACGTGCTACCACTAGCTTTTGCTTCCCTCCGTGTTTCTATATGCATGTTTTGCTGATCTTGGGAGTTTTGAATTGGCAGTATTTCACCACCTTTAGTTTAAAATTCAGTTATGCTTGAAGTTCTTTGAATCATTAAAGGATACATTTGTATGTGTTGGTTTAGTACATCAGAATATGTTTGTGGCACTTTGTCTTCATCTGGGGACATCAAATAAATTCTTTCAGGAAAATCAGTAGACATTATCGACAAAATGAAATCAATTGTAGAATGATTATCATTGACGATTTTCATATTTTTTTGTCTAGTTGAAAAACAAAACATGACCAACACGTATTGTATGTCTCTGCTTGAGTTAAATTTGTGTGTGTATCTTTTTCCCTATTTGTATCTGCTGATTTTGGTCGTATATCAGGCAAATTTCTTTCTGTTGTTGTACAACTTAAAAGCTTGCCTGGCTGCCGTTTATCCTTTTGTAGTTGAAAACCTCTAAGCATTAACATTTTTTGCTTTGTTTCCAGTGTTAATGTGACGTGGCACATTCATCTTACATAATGCAAACTTTTTTTTGATAATGCAGTCTAGATAAGTTTTATTTTCTTGCCCTTATGAATTATGCTTTTCTGTAGATGTTTGCATTGTCGGTGTTGCCCGAACACCTATGGGTGGCTTTCTTGGTTCTCTTTCTTCAGTATCAGCAACCAAGCTTGGATCTGTTGCTATTGAGAGTAAGATACAAACCCATCTCCCATCTTTCAATTGGAGGAGTCTTTCATTTAACTTTGAGTATTTATGGTTTGTAATCTGTTCTTTCAGATGCTCTGAAGAGAGCAAATGTCGATCCATCACTTGTACAAGAAGTTTTCTTTGGAAATGTACTCAGTGCAAACTTAGGACAAGCTCCTGCCAGACAGGCAGCATTAGGTGCAGGGATCCCCAATACAGTTGTCTGCACTACTGTCAACAAAGTCTGTGCTTCTGGAATGAAAGGTTTGGATAATTCTATTGAAAACCCGTAATCCCCTGAAGTTTACTTTGACCTAGTAGAAAGGCATTCGTTATTTGTGATGACGAGTACTTTGACCTAATAGGAAGGCCATTTTTATTCATGAGGTTGATTATTATGTTTTTGCCATTACAGCAACTATGCTGGCGGCACAAAGTATCCAGTTGGGTATCAATGATGTTGTCGTGGCTGGTGGCATGGAAAACATGTCTAATGTCCCAAAGTACCTGGCAGAGGCAAGGTTAGTACTCTAGTTCCAAGTGTAAACTTTGGCTATTTATCTGACTTGAGTGAAATATGTTTCTTCATCCTTAATTCTCTCCTAGAAAATGTGACTTGTTAGGAGGTAAAAATAATGATGAATGCGAATTGGCAACTGATTCACGTCAAGATAAATAATGATAAATGTGGAATTGGCAATTGATTCATGTCAAGATAAATAATGATGAATGCGGCATTGGCAACCGATTCATGTCAAGGTATTTTGTGGCGTGTGCTAATTGTTTAAGTTTTGCAACTGCTTGGGAACGAGGGAACCATCATTCAGATTTGCCAAACTGCAGAAAGCTGACCCTTTTCCAATGCTGATCATTAGTAAAATATTTTGAGTTAACATATTTTTATTTCTTCGAGTCCTGTCTTCATTCTCACACGATCTTCTAAATTCTAATGCATAAGATATTTATCGGGATTGATGGTTTTCTGAAGCAAAAGTTTCTTTTAAAGCATCTCGATTCACAGCATTGAACTTTAAGCTTATTGCAACTATCTCTGTGAAATGATGAGATTCTCACATTTTACCCTAACTTATGCACATCATATTTGTCATTTCTTTGTGAACCTAACTGTATAGTAACTAGTGTGCTGATGTTTCGCATTATTCACTACACTGCATATTTACTGGGTCTTGGCATATTTCAGAAAAGGATCTCGACTAGGACATGATACTCTTGTTGATGGAATGCTGAAAGATGGACTGTGGGATGTTTATAATGATGTTGGCATGGGGGTTTGTGCGGAGTTATGTGCTGAACACCATAGTATTACAAGAGAGCAGCAGGTGTGTTTATACTCCTTGGTTTACAAGAACCTTACATTGTCCAGAAAACATCGTTCGACCTTTATGTAATTTTGTTACAATTGTACTTCTTATTTACTGTGAGCAGTTACATTCTGAAAGATACATTCTGCCTTTTCTTTAATGACATTTCTTTCATTTTGTTCTAGTCGAAGTCTTTCTTCACATCTGATATTTTCAACTACCATATCTAAACATGTGATAGCGGAATAAGAATCTCTCTTGAACCTATTTGTTTGTCAGTTGATCACCAACTAAAATCTGTTCTTTTCGTAATCTGTTATCTTTAAAATCTGTCACTTATATCCATTTGATTTGTTGCTTATACTGCTTTACCTGTGCAGGACGATTATGCAGTCCAAAGCTTTGAGCGTGGAATTGCTGCTCAAGATGCCGGTGCCTTTGCATGGGAGATTGTTCCAGTAAGATAACTAGACTTCAGTTTCTAGGCAAATCTCATTTTTTTTTCCGTTGCATTATAAACTGTAATCTTATGCGTGCAGGTTGAAGTGTCTGGGGGTAGAGGAAGGCCATCCACAATTGTTGATAAGGATGAAGGTCTAGGAAAGGTGAATTTACCAATCTTTCCTTGGTGTATATATATATACACACACACACACAGGTTCTGAGTATGTTATTATTGTTTCTGTCTAAATGTTTCTCTGTTTTAGTTTATTTCCATCAATATATCCTTGAAAACCATCGTTTTTAGAAAAATACTCCTACTTTAAAGGTCTATACATGTAACTGAGCATTGAAAAGCTTTTATCATCAGGCCAAGGTAATGTCAATTACAGACCACATGAAAGAAATGTCCGGTTGTTACCTCCTACTGATCTGGAACAATTTCGTAGAATCTTAGTAACTGTTCCTCACTTCCTCCAGAAAGAAAGTTTATCTGTTTATTAGATGTGGATGCATTTAAATTAATCCTAATTCAGAATGATGGAGAGCACGATCTTGAGTTTGTGTGGATGTGCACATGCAATGGAGCTCTTGAATTTACCTTTGCAGTTTTCTGAGTACTAAATAATTCTTTCTCTGGTCAGTTTGATGCTGCAAAGTTGAGGAAGCTAAGACCGAGTTTCAAGGAAACTGGCGGTACTGTCACAGCTGGCAATGCATCTAGCATAAGGTCTCTTGTCCTCTCCTTTATTTTTATTTTTTCCTTCTCTCTATCAAATGAGTTTAGTCTTTAAATCAATTATTAAATCCTTTCCACTGTGGCTTTTTATGTTTTGCAAAACAGTCTTGGCCTCATGTGGTGTAACTTTTTAGTATGTTCATTGAAGCTATAGTTTAGGAGAATGTGGGATGGTGAAAATATTTAAAGAGTTTGTTGACAAGTGAATTTGATCTCATTTGCAGCGATGGTGCTGCCGCTCTTGTTTTAGTTAGTGGAGAGAAGGCTCTGAAGCTTGGGCTTGAAGTCATTGCAAAGATCTCCGGATATGCTGATGCTGCTCAAGTAAGTGTATATGAGTGTTTGTTAGTGAAGTTTAAAGCATCCCATTTTATGTGCCTTTTCATGTCAATTTGTGGTGGTTGAATTTGAAATATTGATACTTCATCGTGCATATTCGCAGGCGCCAGAATTATTCACAACTGCTCCAGCACTTGCAATCCCCAAAGCAATTTCAAATGCTGGTTTAGAAGCATCTAAAATAGACTACTATGAAATCAATGAAGCTTTTGCAGTATATTGTTATGCTTCTTCATTTAATTAAGCAAGAAAAGAAGTCTACCAAGTAAAAACTTGTGACCTTATTTCAAAAATGTGTAATCTTGTGCAGGTGGTTGCTCTTGCAAATCAGAAGCTATTGGGTCTTAGCCCGGTGAGTCCTCAATAAAATAACAAATTATTTAAATAAAAACAAGATATTTTGTGTTCGCATCAGAACATTCAGTAGACTTTTATCACCTGTTTGTGTTGTGATAGATAGAATCCATTGTTCTAAAATGATATATCTTGCAGGAAAAAGTGAATGTACATGGTGGAGCTGTATCACTGGGGCATCCTCTCGGTTGCAGTGGAGCTCGTATTTTGGTCACACTTCTGGGGGTATGTTTTCCTTTCCGATGGCCTGGCAATCTTTCTGAACAATAATAAGCTTCTGTTTTGGGGCCTCAAAAAGTCGTTTAGGAATCATTAAATGTCGAAAGGATTTTTCTATTACATGCAATTTTCATAATTATTGATAACCATTTTGAGACATGAAAATTTGAAAATTTTACATCTTGGCTGGTTAATTCAATGTGCTAGGTTAAATGACAAGTTCAAATTATGTTGTCTCAGGTGTTGAAGCAGAGGAATGGGAAGTATGGGGTTGGAGGTGTTTGCAATGGAGGAGGAGGTGCTTCAGCCCTTGTCGTAGAGCTTCTCTAATCTTTTCAAATTTTTGGTAAGTTTGATACTAATCTGCTTATTGTTCCATCATACTCCAATGGGAGTGGAAGAAATTGTTAGTGTTAAAACTCGAACCGGGCTTTTTAAAACAGAAACTATAAAAGTTTAAAAGTTTGATGATTTAACCTGTTTGGTAGTAGGGCTGAATCTTTCATTGTATTCATGATTTCATGTCTGATGGAAACCTCTCATATAAGTGCTGCTTTTGCATGATTTACCTGTGCTTGTTGTGTATCAAAGTCCCATTTTAAAAGTTGGTTGGGTTCAACTAACAGGTTTTCTGTTGCAGACTTGTTTCAGACAATGTAGGTGGCTGCAGAGGCAACTATTGAAGAGATGGTGGACATACCAGAGAAAACTAGACGTGTCTGTACCATCTTTCAGTTTAGATGAACTTGGCCTTCATTTTTGTTGTCCCTTTTTTTTTTTTTTTTTTTTTGGTTTCTACTTGAGCCAATAAAATGAATGTGTACTTAGATTGTAGATGAGAATGTATTCCTAATACATATTACAGTCTTGTTATCACAATAAATGTTCTTTTTGTCATCCTGGCTAGTGAATCTAACCTAACAGGCAGCACCCCAGCTGAATCGGGTGGGTATAATGGGTCTAATCCACGAACCCACACAATGAAAAACGTCGGGTTGGTTCCAGAGATAGGGTCAAGCCAGATTGTTTTTAGACTAGCTCAAATTTCATTTTCTCAATTGAGATTTCTTTATGTGTGTGTGTGTATTCAAAACTCTCCTTCCTCACTTCTTAATTCTTATTAGATATAGAGATTGGAATAATTACAAAAACTACCCACAAAGTTTGAGCTAATCTTGGGGACTTTTTGTAATTTTGAAACTTCTCTGAGTTTTTTATAATTACTCCAAACCTCAGGAGTAGTTTTTGTAATTATCCCTATATAAGGTTAAATAGATACAGATAGGTGTATAAGATTCAACACCACCACCACTGCTATGGTGAATTGTGTAGAAGTACAAAATCTAAAGCCAAGTAAACTAATACACTTGTATTAATGCAGTCCATGGAATGTTATAACAGATGATGGCCAATATTCTTATTTCTTCTCTTCTGTCAAGCTCTATACAGATGCATTAACTTCAGATGTTAATAAGACACTCTCAAGTTCCTCAAAATTGTGTGCTGTCCTGATCCTTCAGCTAGCCACTTCCATCCAGTTGTCCTTGAGAGGCAAGGTGTGCCATGTATTGCTACATAATCACCAAAAAAAAAAAAAAGTTTTAAAGAAAAAGATGAAGAAAATCATCTGCAAGAAATTATTTTTAAAAATGTCAACATTGAATTCAGCAGTAGTAGCATTCTTTCCATTTAACCCCCTTGCAGTGAATGCAATCTGAACTTATATTTTCAATATAATGCACAAACTCCCCTCGGGAAAATGGATTCAAATGGGCAACGTAGACATCAATTTTATATCATGACAACGATCTTTTAGGTTTACGAATCATAACATAAATCATCGCCGTCCCCGGTCCCCCTCAATTTTAAGAAGTAAAATCAACTTCAATTTTCACAAATCACCAAAACAAAGTTCAAAGAAGTAATTATATTTCATTATTACGCTGATGCTTGGCACTATTTTTTTACATTTTTCTTTAGTGGATATAGTAAAAATGACTATTGTTATGGAGACCGTCTTTTACATTTATGCTAATTTTACTAATAATGAAAAAAATATGGGTCTTTTTTGGGTTTCGGTTGAAATTTATTTATCTAAGAATCCGCATTTTTGACAATTTTATAGTGGCTCACGTAACACCAAGTCGAGTGCATATAGTAAAATAGAACTTTCAAGCATTATGACCAAAAACATAAAATCATTAGTCACTCTCAAAATTTATGAAGATATGCTTCAACAATGCACCAAAGCATAAGGCATACAAACTAAAATAGAAAAGGAACATCGTAAAATCTCAATATCAATAACTTACTGCATGATATGCATATGGTGATTTCCCTTGACGCTCAAAATGTTTAGCCAAAACGCTCCATTCAATTGGCCCCCACTCCTCCACTTCAAAGCAATTGCCAAGTGCAGCTTTATATAACTACCAAATATATTAAAATCTCAATTAGCCAAAATTCAATCTCAAAGAAACATCATAGCTTTAAATGTTCCCAAAGTGCACACCTACTTGGGACTTAAGTGCAGCGCACAAAACTCAGTACACTTCAAACAGGAGCAAAGTACAATTATTTGGTTGAAGATTATCAAAGTACATAAAATAAAAGAAAAGAGAGTTCTTGCAGCAATTTGTAGTTCAGTGCCGTGCTAGTAGTCTGCAGAATAAAATCATTAAATTTCACCACCAACCAATCGAATTGAACACCAAGTCTAATGAATCGAAACTGGACCTAATTGAGCTCAAACATTTATGAAATTCAGTAACTAGTTCAATATCAGCAGCCAACATAAAACTTCAAGATCAATTTTCCATGCGAAAAAGAATTCGAAAGGCTCAAAAAGGTTTTAAGCACATTACTCGGTACTTAGGGTGAACGGTTTTTACATTGAATGAGCTTTGGGCTAAGGCGTGCACCTAAGTTTTCGACAACTATCATACAAAACAGGGTAATGAAGTAATGTAAAAGCCTTAAAAATTGTTTTCTTTTTCTATAATAACCCTAGTGAACAGACCTTTGCTTGGTCAGCAAGAAGCTCAGTTCCAGCAGGAAGGGAGGCATAGAATTGGTCAGCTCTTGAGTATCCAGCTCTCGTCCTGTATCATCCATATTAGAAAGTGAAACAACTTTAATTAAATTTACAAAAGAAGTAGAAAATTAAGTGAAGCCTTTCTTTGTTTCTTTTATTTTTTATTTTTTTGAGGAGAAATAAATCCAACAAAATTTCATTTGAATTAGCAAAGCTTAGCCACAATAAACATAAAACATATCTTAGCAAATTAGTTTCGTCGAATGAACAAATTTTCGGAGCTTATAGGAAAAGAAGACAAAGTTCACATAATCCAATAATTTAGCATAGCCATTTCTTTTTTTTTTTTTTTTTTTTTTTTTTGCTTTTTGGAGTTTAAGTTAATCCACAGAAATCACATCTAAATTACCAATGATCAAATTATTTTACCCTATTGAAACTGCTTTTAGTTTAACAATCATCATCGCATTAAACATTTCTAAAATAAGAGAGAGGCCAGATTTTTCAAAGAACCAATTATTTGTGACATTAAATCTTACTCCAATGGCAGCTGGAAACAATGCTTTTTCATCCGAAACTAATATTTGTACCTGGAAAAAGATAGAGGCCGTAAAAACTTACGTATTGTTGGTGTAGGCATAGCTAATGAGTGCAGTAAAACAGTAAAATCCAGTATAAGACACCAGTCTCCGAAACTTCTGAATCTTTAGAATTTCAGTATAGCCATCATAGAGCCGCCACATTTTTTCCATGGAAAGCAGCACGATAGTTACTCACATCAACATTCCCTAAGACAAACACATATGTGATCCATTCAGCAATTTCATCGACCACGATGCCTGCTGTCTATTTGAAAAGGAAAAAAAAAACACTTTGACTTGAAGTCATTTTCATTTCTCCTGTCTATGATGCATTCAAGTTTTGAAGAAGAAACTAAAAAGAATAGGCAAAACCAGCTAGAAACCACCCATGACCTACATATGATGGTATAGTAAGTTGAAAAGAAAAAAAAAATTGAACCTTCATGAAATCGAAAATGGAAACAAAATACAAAATCAGCAAACCTTAATCAAACGTGGGCACATTCACCCGCCGGATATCTCGACGGAGCAAATTCTTCTCGCAAAATTGACAACCCAGTTCACTATGTGCTACTGTGCGCCGGGGGTGGGGATGATTGGGGTGAGGAGGGATCGACAGTGGGCTTTATATTGTTGGTTCTTTAGTCGGCCCAAAAAACAGTTTGATCCAATCAGTTGGAGCAAAAATAGCCCAAACGCACATCAAATTTCTCCTCACCCAAACACAATGCAAAAGGCCACGTGTGTTAATTTAAAGTTCAAGGTTAATCATATTATACTTTTTTTTTTTCTTATTTTCTAACAATTATCCTATTCACATTAATTAATAAAGTTAATTTGAACTTTTAAGGTTAGTCATACAGATAAAATATGCATACTTAATTAATAAAATTATAATAAATGAGATCAATACTTGGAATTAATATCTACTATCATAAAAGTATGAAATAAAGAAAACATTCGAATTAAAATTAAATTTATGAATATTTAATCTTAAATTAATTATAAAATTTGAGATTTAGAGAAAACTACAACAGCATGAAGAAGAAGCATGTGATTGGCTATCCTTTCATTTTGATTTTTTTTTCACACCTTTTCATTTTGATTTTTTTCTTTTGAGATGAAAAAATATCAAAAGTTGATTGGATATGAAGAATGATTATTGAGAGTGATTGAATATGATATGAAATTGTAATGATTAAAGTTGATTTAATATGGAAATATAAAATAATAATAAAATCTGATTGGTAGTTGGAAAATATGTGTATATGTCAATAGTAAAATTTGTGAGTTATTTCGTACGAAACCTTTAATATACGATGGTTTCGTACGAACCTTTGATATACGATAACACATTTGCAGGTAATTACAAAATCAAAAATTTAGATTACATTGATTTTATATGCAGCATCCATATAAAATCTGCCATTTTACAAACCCAATGCATAATTGCTATTCCAAGAATCCAAAATTGTTCTTCTAGCAAGAAGCTGTAAAAAAATATCAAGTAGGAGGTTTTATTGATCCAGATGACACAACACTTGTTCCAGGCTGCTTTCTTACAACTCAGTTCTTGAATCTTCATCCTTCGTAGGTTCAACATAAGATGCATATGCTTTTATTATTGACTCGTAAATGTCAATGCCTCGCAAATACTCATCCTTGTTCAAAAACTGCACACAAGAGGATGCATGAAATTATAAATGATCGAAAAAGTAATTCAGGATCGTCTTTGGTAGACGTGAGTCGAGTAAGAGAAGACGCATAACTGTCCAACAATTTTACATGCACAACGCAAAAAGAGATTGATAATTACAAAAAAAAAAAAAAAACTTGAGGTTCAGCCTAATAAAAACTCAACTATCTTTCAAAATTACATATACTCTCTTGATATGTGTTTCTATTTTACAAATTGCACCCTATTGAGGTGTTTGTAATACCTTAAGCCTTAAGGGGGTATTTGTAATTTTGAAAGATAACGATTTTTTTTTAACCTCAAAGGTAGCTTTTGTATGCTACCCTATATACTTTCATTCAGTAAATGAATAGATTTGGTCTAATAAATTCATCCTAATGCATAGCCATATGTTGTTTAAATCAAATAGCCATATTATGTGTTTAAAAAATATATTTAGTAAAGCCAAAAGGCGGATGAGAAGAAAATATTCACCTCGTTGTGGTCATGAAGTAGAATGGGAGTGTTTGCCATGGGAGAAAATCCAATTGCTGGCACGCCAAGTTCCCTGAAATAACGAGCATCTGTTGAAGCAGGAAAAATCTCCGGTTTCCCAAGTTTCCCGTTGGCATTTTTTATTGCGTCTTCTAATAGTGCCCACCATGGATTTGAACCATCAATAGCTGTAAGAATTGGCTTCCCAGACTTGTCGTATATTTCTGCCCTCTGCTTGAACTGTCCAAGCTACAACGTTTGTTAGAACAGTAGCCAGTCATCCAAACACAAATTCTAAGAGCTGCTTTTATGGAAACATATATTACATAGATGAGAAACCAATTAGCCAAAGCACATAAGTCACTATTAGTCACAAAAGTTTTCATAATATAAAATTCTTTAGTCACTTAAAACTTCAATCTTTACACATTAATCCTTGATGTTTTGATATTTCACTATTTGGTCCCTTTTGCTTAATTGCTTCAAGATTGGCCGAAACTACATACAAGTGACAAACATAAAATTTATGTGCAGGTATAACTAAACCTAAGTATGATGGAGGACATTTATATTGTCAAATATTAGTATCTGTTTTTGCACATTAAAGAAGTACTGTGTATCCACTTCAGGAATTAAAATTACAAATATTTGTATATCTACATTAATGCCCTCATTGTTAAGACATTGAAAGCTCATTTTTGCCAAACAAAAATTGAATTTTAAGGAAAATAATCAAATTATTAAACTTCACCACCAAAAAAAATGATTACTGAAAAAAAAGAGTATATAGCAAAAAATTATTGGCACGGCGACAATTTTAACATTCTAGAGGAGTTAATGGTTATCAACAGGAACTGCTTTGACTGATCCAACAACGGTAAAGATGTGACATGGCATATTCATTTTCTCACCTCAAAGGTCATATTACGCGTAGCAGGTGCCCATTCCTCAGCAATTCGTCTCTCCAAGGATTCAGCATCTGCAGTTGGTGGGAGTCGGATATCAAAACCTGCTTCGGCTTCTGATGGTTGCAAATTCATGACGAAACCCTGCATTACAGAAAAACCAGTTAAAAACAGTAACAGATGCTGGTTTGTTTACATTCTTCTGTTGCTTAATGTATTAAGAAATCCATCCCATTTTTCCAAACAAATAAACAAAAAAAATAAGTAAACGAATTAAATGGCACGTCCATAGATTAAATGTATTGCCTCTATATTAAATGCAGAGAACCAAAAGTACTCAACTACAAGAGAAGGGGGGGCGAATAGTGCTGTTCAAATGGTAAGGTTTAATATGACAAATTGATCATGAGTATACTGAAAATAGCTAGTGACCCATAAACTGAAAGTCCAGATTCGTCGTACATTCCTTAGACTTGCATATAAGGCACACTATCTCGATTATCAAAGTTGAAAGTATACCTGAATCTCTTATAAGCAGCTATAGATCTTGATGAAGAATCACAATAAATACAGATGTTAATGGTTGATAATATCCAGGCTGACCAATAAATATCACCTGATGAAGACACCAATAATCCAAATATCTAATGGTTTTGGTGACAAAAAATCAAACAAAACATGGGTTTGAACAAATTACATTGCAGGTCAACTCCAAACACAAAATCAACTTGCACAAGCATCAATGGCTCAATGCATGACTCTGTAGTAACAAACTTAAATGTGCAAGAAATATATGGAGAGGAGACTTACGGTAGGAGACGGGGTGCCGGCCTTCAAGAACACCATATTAACAGAAATAACCTCTCCTTCAGCCTTGATTCCAGCCTTGACCAAATCAAACTGAGCAGCCCTGAATCTCCTAACACTCTCGATGCTCTTGAGTAAATTCTCCATAGCAGTGTTATCGTAAAGCTTAGCCCCATGACCAGGCGCCCCAGTAGCCTTAATTACCAACCACCAGGGGCACCTCTCCGCATAAAACACCCGATAATTCTCAGTAGGTGAGGGCAATCCCTCGTCCAGCACAATCCCTACGTTCATACTCTTGAAAAGGTCGGAATTGGCGAACTTCTCAGCGCCATCATGACCACCGATTTCCTCATCGGGAACGAAGGTGAGGTAGACGGTGCGCAGGGGCCGAAATCCAGAAGCCTGGAGCTTGCGAATGGCCTCCAAATACTGAAGGCCGACGCACTTCATGTCCTGCGAGCCTCGGGCGTAGATATTGCCGGAGGAGGGTTCGAGATGAGCTTCGAAAGGAGGATGATCCCATTTGTGGTGCTCAGCTGGAACGACGTCGGTGTGAGAATTGAGAAGGATGGATGGGAGGCTAGGGTTTTTGCCAGTCCACTTGAGGAGCACAAGCGGCTTGCCTTTCACGAACTCCAAGATTTGGGAATCCAAGGATAGGGATTTGGCTTGGGAGGCAATGAAATCGGCGGCCTCGTAGTAGCTAGGGTTTGGGTGCGCGGTATTTATTCTGAGGTATTCCTGGAATCTAGATATGATTAGCGAAGAATCTTTCTCCGCCGCGGTTACGATTGCCGTCGGCAGCAATAACACTATTGCGATTGTGAGAAGTGCCGGAATATGACGAGCTCCGATCATTTTCTCCACCGTCAGGCAACTGAAAATCTTGCACTCCTTGTGGCTACTGTTGAATGTGAAGCTCGAAAATGTTGCCTTCTGAATCTGAGGATCAAAATCATCAATGATGAGAATGTAATTCCAAAATGCTGTTTGTTGCTGACTGTTGTCACTTGTCACTTGTCAGCAATGGAAACGACTTAATTTCAATTTGGTCCCATAATGGTCCATTTTAGGACTTGTATTATTCGACTTTGCAAATTAGAACTTCAAATCTATTTCCTCAAAAATAAAAATAAAAATCATTGGAAAATCAAATTTTGGCTTAATTTGAAATTTTTCTAATAAACATTTTTTTTGGTCCTCTAAACTTTTGAACAAAGAACAAAGTTTTTTTGGACTTGTATTATTTAATTTTGCAAATTTAGAACTTCAAATTAAATATCATCGCATCTATAAAATATTACATTTCCCAAAATCATTGGAAAATGCTTTTGAGTTTATGATGTTATCAAGACCTTAATGTAAATTATTTTTTTATTATTGATCTAATAGTTTGAGTTTTATTTGCATTTGAACATGGCTAAGATGGTATTTGGATAAATGTTAATACAAATTAAGTCACAATATTACACTGAAAACAAAATAGGAAAGAAAAAGGTGCATCTGAAAACCAACAATTGAAGTATATCAATTTTATATAACATGAGAAGCTCTTAAAAACAGCAGTTTGAAAAACTTGAAAACATGTGATTTTCAGCAAAATAACATTGGCCTACATAGGCAACAGTGGTGGATACATGATACATCAACCATTACAATTTCCATCCCAAGAAAACTGTTCACAGCAGCTGATTTCTCAGTTGAAAAACTTTCTAAGACCATCAAAAATCCTCAGAGCCCTTAATTCGCCGTTTCTTATATCTCTCAGTCTCCTCCTTAGTATCTGGTGCAACAAGAACCGAAACGAAAGACGTTAATCTCATCATCATATACAGCGCTAAAAACGTCAATAATGTGAGAAATGTGTGTGCATGATGTAGAGGAGCATATATCAGCTAAACTTGCTATAGTACGTAGATATATTGTCATAATAATTTATAGGTTTAGTACCATGGCATATCATTATGGACTACTCTTTATATTGTTTTAAAGAAAATGACTGTTATTGGGTTAGCAAGATGGAGAGTCTCCTTACATATTGAGCACGAAACAGTATCCTCCGTTCGCTAGTGCATAAATCCACGGCTAGCTGTTTCAAGAACACTTTTCGGTTCAGAAGCTTTGGATTCGTCACGTCCAAATCCATTGTTCCACTTGCCTGTCAATAAAAGTAGCAAATTTAAGTAAATCCCTTGTCATTAGCATTCAGGTTTTTCCATACCCTTGAGGTTATATCTTTTAAAATTACAAATATCCCCCTAAATATTTATTTCTATTTTACAAATTGCACCCTCAAGATGGGTGTTTGTTATACCATAGGAGTTATCTGTAATTGGGCTAAACCTTAGTGGTAGTTTTTGTAGTTAACCTTTCATAAGAATCTCAATCTATTTATAATTAAACTCTTTTACATTGTTGTATGTTAGAATTGAAATGTACTTGCCTGAAGGAACTTGGAGTACTTCGATATGCTGGCCTCACAAGTATCAAGAACAAATTGCAACGCGTCTTCCTCTATTTCGGGATATCTCGGATCCTTCTTGGATGTAGTCTTATTTGACGCAGCAGCAGCCATCTGCAGAAAAATTTGTCGTGAGGTTCATCCTAAATATTCACCACCTATTCTTATATCCCTCGTGTGAATAAATAGGGTTAAATTATAAAAATTGCCCCTGAGATTTAGTCAAAATACAAAAAACAATCCAATCTACCTTTCAAAATTACAAGTACCCCTTGATATTTGTTTCTATATCACAAATTGCATCCTCGATAGGGTTTTTTTTTTAAAAAAAAAATACAATGTTCATACTATTTTAAAGGAGTATTTGTAATTTTGAAAGATAATTGGGTTTTTTTGTATTTATGTCAAACCCAAGGGTTATTTTTGTAATTATCCTTAAAAAAAAATGCAGTCTACCAGACCTCATCAAACCGGTTTTTCATACTTGGGGGGCTTACTGCTAGGTAAGCATAAGCCATCAACTCCACAGGCCAACCAGTGACTTGTAAAGGAAAACACTGTGACCTGTTAACATTCAAATTGATAATCAGAAATCTAATATAAGTATCATCATAATTTACTAACAGCAAAATATTTCATATATAGATAACTCGATTAGTTGATAAGGCGCACTCACGCAGATAGTCCATGCTTCTTCAAAGCTTCCAACTTCTCTTTGTAACATTTGTCGGATTTTTTCAGCGACAGTGGCAACTCAACGGAGTCACGAGGGTTAGTGCCCTCCCGGGGAACAAATCCATACGAAAGCAAAAGCTCTCCATTAGACTTTTTTCCATATGATATGAAAACCTGCATGGATTCCAAAAAACATTGTCAACCCATAATACTATCATCCTCGATATATATAAGGTTAAAAAATTTGGGTATATTGTTATTCCAGAAGTTTATTTTTAATAAAATTTCCTCTCTCGCATGAATGCATAAATATGCTGGTGGCATAATTCCTGAAGCTTGTGTACCTGCTCACCTGGCTGATATGCTCGATCTGTCGTGAAAACAACTCCTTGTGATGATTTATCATAATCAAGAAATGTTTCAACCTAGATCAATCAAATCATTGAAGTTCGAGTTACGATTGATGTCAACTGCAACATGGGAAAACATGGATAATAGTAATCTAGAATAATGGTCATACCTCACAATTATGATTTAACATATCCGCCCAAGGAACCAAAGCAACCCTTCCATCCATTGACGGTAAGCGTACCTGTTTATGAATCAAGATAACTATTATAGTAGAAAAATT
>CM071929.1:18820978-18892430 GCA_016081115.2 Rehmannia glutinosa
TCTTTTCTTTCATTAAAAGTTATCATTATGGAAGCAAATCTAACACGCATTCCTATGTTCACTATTGAAGAATTTGATGATTGAAAATTCTAGTATGCGAGTGCTCATCTATCAAAGATTACATGATGAGATGTGGATAGTGATAGAAGATGGGCCTCCGCAAATATTAAAGGTGAAACAGATTGCGAAGAGTTGCGGTGAAGGGGAAGAAGATCAAAGACTGCATAGTCATGGTTGAAAACCAAGAACCGAGTGGACAAATGATGATGAAAAAGATACAACTGGACAATGTAGCCAAGGATATTCTCTACAAAACCTTGACAAAGCCATGTTCAATAAAGTGAAATCTTGCAAAACAAACTAAGGAAATGGGACAAACCGACATTGATTTGTGAAGGCTCGTGAGCAAATCAAAGAAAACAAACTTTCGGTGGGTCAGACAAAAATTTGAGAATTTTAAAATGATCTCAGGAGAAAATCGGATCAACTAGATGCTCGACTTACGTAAATCACAAATGAGTTGTCTACACTTG
Source organism: Rehmannia glutinosa (assembly GCA_016081115.2). Taxonomy (NCBI): domain Eukaryota; kingdom Viridiplantae; phylum Streptophyta; class Magnoliopsida; order Lamiales; family Orobanchaceae; genus Rehmannia; species Rehmannia glutinosa. Next base: position 18,821,512 of record CM071929.1, read on the forward strand.
GAAAGGAATATACACGTATGAGGAAATGTGTATGAAGATCCGAAAAAGTCTTCGGTGAATGGGAGATGAAGGTCATGGCACCGAGACATTCCATGGACCTATCAAAGACATCCAACCATGAGTTATTCTCGGACCTCAAAGCCTATGAGTTTGAGCCGAGAAGGAAAGACCAGGAAGAGACAAGACCCAAAACAATTTGCTCTAGTTGTCAAAGATGGAAGGAGAGTCAAGTCAAAGAGGCAATTGACCCGTAAGAAATAGCCCTAATGGTTAAAAGGTTTAACAAGTTCTTTAACAAGAACTACAAGAGAGGAAAGGGTGAATCCTCCAGAAGACACTCGGCTCCCTCCAAATCAAGGGATGACAGCCAACCAAGAGGACAGATCATCAACAAGCCGAGTATCAAAGGATCGACAACTCAAGAATAGAAAGAGTCGAGCAAAAGGCTGAATATCTATGTTGGAATTGTAGACAACCAGGTCACTATGCCATTGATCGCTCATATCCTCGTAGTCAACAAGTACAGAAACGAAGAAGAAAGAAGGGTCTTGAGAGAAAGAAGACAAGAGAAGAAAAAGGCAATGATGGTGCAGAGATCGCCGAGACAAATAAGTCAAGAGAGACAGTGACTCGAGAGAGAGCGTGAAGTGACTACTCAAGTGACTCGAAGAAGAAGCTTGATCCTGCTTAATGGCCAAAGAACAAGATCAAGAAGATGAGGTACAATCTAACTCAACAAGCTCGACACTAGTGATAGTGATCGTGACACACACACTTCATCACCCACCGATCTTTATGATTCATTAGGCAAAATGATGAAAGATTTTGAGCACATTAAAACCTCACACACACTATTGAATGAGGAAAATAGCCTACTCAAAAGTCAAAACTCAAAGCCGACTAAGGAGCCGAGTACTCTAAGTCAAATAGCCGATGAGAATAAGAGTTTAAAGGCGAAAATGCTAAATTAATAGCAGAAATTGCTCGCTATAGAAAAGAGGGAGAATGACCTAAAAATGTCATTGCCTCATTCACTAAGGCATCTAAATCATTGGATGATCTTATTATGAGTCAAAGAGAATGTGGAGACAAGACAGCTTAGGATTTAATTCCTTTGTGCCATGTCAAACCTCAAGAGTAATTTTGGAAAAAGGATCTTCAAGTCATGAAGAGTCCGAAAAATCCAAAACTCTAAATGATGCACACACTTTCAATCCAAAGCACAATACTAAGCAAACTGGCCTTGGTTACAAAAGAAAAGGAAAAAACCGAGTTGAGAGTCTTTGAAAGGATATGAGAAGAGATTCAGTGAGTCCTCAAAGAGACTCCAAAAAAAATACTCAGAAAAAGAAGAAGCAGAGCTACCAAAAATCCTTAAAACTCATAAAAGAAATACATATGATGGGAATGGTAGAAAATATCCAAGCCAAGCCGATCGAATAATGTGAACTATCACCTAGACTTATGGAATACAAGCCCAAATGGCAAAGGCCTAGAACTCAACAAAGGCCATTCCAAAAGCATAAGAGCTTTCATCAAAGACACATATGCACCTAGGCACTACACTCAAAGACACCACAATTTCCCAAGAAAGGCAATTGCTAAAACACATATGCAGGCATACAGACAAAAGAGACAATTTGTATGAACCTAGACTCCCCAAGCAATTTGCCAGGATTGATTATGATTATGGCATCGATAGATGGCAACCTCTTAGAGTCAAATCATTTGGCTATAGGTTGGTTGGATCATCTTATAATTCTAACCCCTCAGACCTGGATAAGAATGGGTACCTAAAACTTAATTTCCTTGATTGCGGAGTTCAAGGAACAAAGTGAGTGCCAAGGAACCTGGTACATGGATAGCGGTCATTTTCCGGACATATGACAGAAATAAGAGAAATCTGTCAAAATTCAAGGAAGTCAAAGGAGCCAAAGTCATATTTGGAGGAAATGAAGCTCCCCTGGTGAAATAAGAGGCATTGGATCCATCCGGAGGAATGGTTTAGAAATCACAGATGTTGCATATGTTGAAGGACTAAACTTCAATTTACTAAGCATTAGTCAACTCGCGACAAGGGCTACAATGTTGGATTCAACATGGGAATATGCCAAATCAAAAATGTTGAAACTAATGAAGTTGTCTTTGCAAGGATGCGCAGAAAAATATGTATGTAGTGGATTGGTCAATCGCAACACCCAAAGACTTCTACTAGCAAAGAGCACAAATTGAATCAAGTTGGTCCGTGGCACAAAAAGCCGAGTCATCCGAATTTCAAAACGATTAATAAGCTAGCAAGAAGTCATCTTGTGGAAGGACTTCCGATTTCAAGATACAAGAAGGAGAGTATATGTGATGCATGTCGAAGGAAAACAAATCAAGTCGTTGCTCCAAGAAAAGACTTGCCCATCCTCAACAAGAATATTCAGACCGCTTCATATGGATCTATTTGGTCCAAAGTGGAACCAAAGAAGCATAAGTGGAAAGAAATACACCTTGGTGGTAGTTGATGACTACTCAAGATATACATGGACAATATTCATGTGCAAGAAGAAAGAAACTCTACAAAAGCTACCACGGTGATGAAGAGGATACAAAATGAGAAGAGTCAAACCATTATCAAAATAAGATCAGATAGAGGAACCGAGTTTGTCAATGGAATAATTACTCAAGATCTTGTGTTGAGAATGGTATTGGTCATGAACTATCACTGCAAGGACTCCACAAACAGAATGGAGTTGCAGAAAGAAGAAACAGAACCCTCAAAGAAGCAAAAGAAGGACCATGTTAGTCAAGCGGGGTTACCAAAAAGGTTTTGGGTCAAGCAATCAACACACTGCTACACCCAAAACAGATGTATGATAAATAGGCGGTGACAAAGACTCCCTATGAGATCTGGATGAAGAAAACCAAATGTTGCATATTTCAGGATATTTGGATGTAAATGCTTCATCCACAATAATGGAAAAGATAACCTAAAGGCTTTTGATGCTAAAGTCGATGAGGTATCTTCTTAGATACTCACGGTGAAAGCAAAGCCTACAGAATACTCAACAAAAGAACTATGGTTACGGAAGAATCCATTCATGTAGTATTCGATGAGCCAAACACAAATGGAGAAGACATTGAAGAGTCGGTGATAAGTGAAACATCCAACCTTACGAAGAGTCCCTATCTTTGAAGTCAAGCGGGGATTATCAATTCGAGAAGAAGAAGATGAGATAGTGAATCTCAAAAGCGGTGGAAAATCTGCAATGAGTGATCACGAGAGAGTCGACCACAAAGAACACGCAGTGCAAGTCGATCGGGCCGCCTAACTTACTTCAACCTCGACGTAAGATGGCCGAGAGACCATCCACAGAACTTGTCATTGGAGACATGAGAGAAGGTGTCAAAACAAGATCCAGAACTCAACAAGAAGCAATGTTCACATGCTTCATCTCGCAGATAGAGCCCAAAGATGTGTCACAAGCATTGGATGACACACATTGGATTCAAGCTATGCAAGAAGAGTGAATCAGTTTGAGAGAAATAAAGTATGGGAATTAGTACAAAGACCCATACATCAAAATGTTATTGGAACCAAATGGGTATTCGAAATAAGATGAACGAGGAAGGATCTCGTGGTAAGAAACAAAGCAAGATCTGGTAGCCAAAGGATATTGCCAAGAAGAAGGAATAGATTTTGATGAAACATTTGCTCCTCGTAGCAAGATTGGAAGCTATAAGGATGTTTCTTGCCTATGCAGACTCACAAAAATTTCATTGTATATCAAATGGATGTAAAAAGTGCATTCTGAATGGATTATTGGAAGAAGAAGTGTATGTTGAACAACCTCCAGGATTTGAGCAGAAGACTCTTGGAGACAAAGTGTACAAACTCAAGAAAGCCCCGTATGGATTGAAACAGCACCCGTGAGCATGGTATGATACCCGTCACAATTCTTAATCGAAAATGGATTCACTAAAGGAAAAGTGGATAGAACACTTTTTTTAATTCAAGACAAGAAGAGTATCGCTTGTTCAAATATATGTGGATGACATCATTTTTGGATCCACTAACAAAGAGTCGTGTGAAAAATTCTCAAACCTCATGCAAAGTAAATTTGAAATGAGCATGATGGGAGAGTCGACATTCTTCCTTGGACTTCAAGTGAAACAAGTGAAGGATGGAACCTTCATAAGTCAAACAAAATACACCAGAGATTTAATGAAGAAATTTGGTATGGAGGAAAAGTCTTCTCGTAAAAATACCAATGAACACATCATCAAAATGGACATGGACGCAGATGGCAAGCAGAGATCAAACAAGATACTGAGAGCACTTATTGGATCATCGCTTCTATCTCACACCTAGCAGCCGGACATCACCTTTTGTCAGAGGTGTATGTGCAAGATTTCAATCTGCTCCAAAAGAGAGCCATATGACTCAGCCTAAGAGAATATTGAGATACTTAAGAGGAAGCCAAGAAGTAGGGCTATGGTATCCAAAGGAAGGTGGATTCAAGCTAATTGGCTATTCAGACTCGACTATCTTTGGATGCAGTGGAGTGACAGAAAAGTACTTCAGGCACATGTCAAATGCTTGGAAACAGACTAATTTCCTGGTTTAGCAAGAAGCAAAACTCAATAGCCACCTCTACAAACCGGCGAGAATACATAGTCAGCAGGCAACTGTTGTGCCCAAATCCTATGGATGAGACAAAGAAAATGAGAGATTATGAAGTTGAAGAAAAGAAATTCCAATCATGTGTGATAACACAAGTGCAATTGCAATCACTCAAAATCTGTGTTGCACTCAAGAACAAAACACATAGATGTCGATATCATTTCATAAGAGACCATGTTGAAAAGAAGGACATTATCTTGGAATATATCTCAAATCGATAAGCAACTAGCCGACATCTTCACAAAACCATTATGTGAGTCAAGATTTGAAGAACTCAAACATGAGTTGGGGCTAATTGAGCTAAGTTCGAGACACGTAAGAGTCAAAGAAACGAAATGGAACGAGAAAAGAAGGTGAAAAAGAGTCGAAAACAAAAATTAGCTCAATAAATCAAGATCGGAAAAGTCATTTATACCAAGTCGGTGATGATGAAATTTGAGTCACTAAGAGAAATGTGAGAAAGAGTTAAATCGCCTAAGAGATAAGTTGAATAACTTATGAGCAAAATGACAAAAACACAATCGTTTTGACTAAGCGGGAATGTTTTAAGGAACACGTCAAAGATAATGATGATGTGTACGACATAAAGCCGCACACCAAGCTTATGATTGGATATAAATGCTGCCGCATTAAATACGAGACATGAATCGCTCAATATGCGTGCGAAATCCAAGCCGTTGATTTCGATCACGATTCAAAACCGCCTGCACGCCCTTTCATAAACCATATTTAAACCATTTTTCGTCCGTTTTTCTCTCACACTTCTAAAAACTGTTCAATCTCTCTCTCAAAAAGCAAAGGCAAACACTCTCAAAACCCTATCAAACTTCAAATCTATTTTCGAATTTTTCTTGAAATTATTCTCGAGAAATGGCACCAACATATGACTTTACCAAGTTGGGAAAACAAATCCACACCGATTCGACCGTGGATTTCGACGGAATGGTGAAGCAGGGGTCCGACGACACCCTGGTGAAGAAAATCGCGGAGAAGCTAGAAACGGCAGGATCAAAACCGTTTCTAACACTGGAGTATCCCATGACCTATGTGGAGGAGGTCGCACAATTCTACGTGAATGCCGAGATTCACGACGAAGGAATCAAGTCATCTGCTCACGGAAGTACTGACTATCACGGCCAAGGATTTGGTGAATATTGCTCACTACCAAAAGCAGAGGGAGCATCCGAGATCAAAGAGGTGATGTAAACTTGGGCCGACGATGGAAAGAAATAGCCAAGTCCGATGTTGCCGACAAAATAATATTCACAAAGAAACAAGAGATCGCCAAGGAGGATTATCACAAATTGTTGGACATTGTTGCCAAGTGTATCGACATCAATTTGGCGCTTTGACCAATCGTCAAAGGCAAAATTGATTGTGATGGCTGCAATAATCGAAGAAAAGAAGATAAACCTGGGCTGAGTTTATCTAAAGTGATTTCTCGCCAAAACGTGGGAAACAAGTCCTTCAAAGAAGATGGGTCATTTGGAGGATCCTCGGGATATGGCCTAGTGATTGGGGCTATTGGAGGTGAAAGGAGTACATCTTAGACATGGGAAAGCTTTCCATGTTAACAAGAGGATGTTCGAGCTAATCTCTCCGGTGCTCGAAGCGTGCATACGCCAAGAGAGTCGACACGGTGAGGGGAATCAGTGACCAAGACACAAACCGCCTCCTCTCCAACAAGAAGAAAGCCGCCCCTGCGCACTGCCAAGAAATCTCGCTGCGCCCGCAAAGAAAGAAAACCAAACATGCACTGCCCCCGCAGCAGAGTCACGCCGCCCAGCGGCCGTGTCACCCGCCCGCAGCAGCCGGGGTCGAGAAGGACTCACAAATTCCTTCTCTCGATCGTCAAAAAGAGGAGGTCCGACAAACCTAGACGGCGGATCCTCGAAACAAACACAAGCACCGGCCCCACCGCCCAAGACCCAGAGGACACCGTCTCGAACTGTAAATCCCTCCGGTACAAACCAAGAGACGAAGAAGACTTGTAAAGCAATCCAGCAGAGAAAAACGGTGAGTCCTACTCACCTAGCACAAATACCGGAGACTATCGGAGAAGTAGAGTCTCCGGATGTAATTGATGAAACTTGACCAAGTCTCTTCAAGGTGATCAGCAGAGGCAACTCAAGACACACAGTAGCTCACACAAACAAACTCAAGAAGAACCAGCCCAAGCAGATAGTGATGTAATGATCCTATCTCCACCTTACCCAGGACATCGAATAATCGCCTGCGTGAGTGGAGAAAATGGAAGTTGAGCAGTCAAGGGAACAGTTCCTACGGCCTGAATTCATAGAAGAAGAAGAGGAATCGCTAAATTTCCTGGTTTATCCACATGCACTCTAAACTCTAGATGAAGACAATTGCATGAATATTCTCGCAGATCTACAAGGACAAGGAGAGAGAAGAGCAAGTCAAGAAGCCGAAGCACGAGAAAAGGCAAGTATCTCGCCTATCTCCAAGACCACGTAACACTTCCATCCTCTCCTTGATGTCTTCTCCGAAAGTGACGAGGAACCGTGAGAATCTTGCCGCCACGAAGAATTGCGAGATGCAGCAAGCATTGCGTGAATCAAGAATCCTTCACGAGCAAAGATCGATGGAGGGACCAGGAGAGTCCTCCGTAACACACCGAAATCGATCCAATGGGAGTGGTTCAAACAAATACCACGATGTTCCGCTACCACTTCCCGGTGACTCGGAAGAAGGCAATAAGGAGATGGCGATGAAACCGGGCTAGTGGGGACCCCAATCGAGCCAACCCCTATTGAAGGTGTGCCACCACCGCCCCAACGGCCGAACCATCAATCGCAACAGCCGGGAGTTTGGAGACGAGTGACCCCACTCCAAGTCACTCGGTGTGCTCGGGGGAAACTCCTCCACCGCAGCAAGGTCGGAGGATCTGCAGATGACTCCACAAGGAATGTAGGAGGCGAAGCTAAGATAACTCAAACACAAGAAGAATGAAAAGAAGTTGCCATCAACTTAAGCTCGCATTGCTTGAGACTGTCTCACCGAGGTGCCAACAGCTCGAAGGCTAATGATGACGCTGACGCGATGCGGAGGCAGGAAGGAATGTACCTGGGAGTTAACACTGGCGATGAAAGCGCAATCCATGGGGTTGAGACTCCAATGGATGCCATCGCAGAAGACCCTAAGACAGTGACATCGCCGAAAGGGAAGACCAGTGCCTCGCAGGCCAGAGAGACCGCCGAAGGAAATGAAGGCCCACGGGAGGTTGAGACTTCCGGGGTAACACACCAAGTAGAGAACATCCCTCCCGCAACAATCGATCCATCGAGAAGGAGATCGGCGCACTTCATGATTCCCGGGACAACCCCGATGTCACCTTTCCGGGATCAAGGCGAAGAGGAAGCCGAGTCGACTCCCATGACAAATCCAAAAGACTCACTGCGGATGTTCCAGGCACGAGCAAGTCGATCCCAAGACTACTCGTCGGACCTTTAATTTTGATGATGAGCCACCTATGGAAATCTCATCATCGTCCGATGACGCTTCGATAAGGCCGAGGACCAGTCTACTCAAAAGGAGAAATCACCGAGACCAACGGTTGTTAACAAATTGAGGCTCAAGCAGTTTAGCCCATCGCACCACAAAACCCACCAACCAGAGACCACCGCTCCGCTCCTCAAGCTACACTGATCTATTCCTGAAGAACTTCACGCCCACCGCTTATCATCGAACAAATCCCGGATGGCGGTGATGAATCCTTTGTGGAATCTTTCCCATTCTCACCGGAGATACGTAACTCCATGAAGAGTCGAAAAGTCGAAAATGAGCAAGCACGCTACCACGCACCAGCTCCTCGCTTTTTCACTCGGCACCATTGTTCGTACCGACTTCGATTTCGACAACAGATGGCCATCACCGCAATGTGAAGAATCACCGAGGTACGAGAAGTGTTCAAGGCACTCTTTCTTTGAAGTTGAAAAGATGGAGAGGCATCAGGCCTCCTTGGATATGCGCTGGACAACAGAGATGCCAACCTTACAGCTGACTTGAGAGGCATCACAATCAGGATAAGGGAATGGTGGCAACAGCAGCAATCAATGCGTGTGAAACAGGTGAGATACTTCAGACAATTATCAGAAAGGTGTCCTTGGAGCCAAAAAATTATGAGCATATCCTTTGGTTTCACAAAAGACTCGGAATTCACCATCAAATTCTCCACCTCGATCACTTCGAATAGACTTAATAGTGTCTTCCTTTTCATTCTCAATAAGTCTACACAACTTAACAAACTCATCAACGGCATCGCTTTTATTGGTAAGAAAAAGAGCCCAAGTATATCTAGAAAAATCATCAACAATAACGAAAGTGTAATGTTTTCCACTAAGACTTGCCGTACCAATGTCCCCATACAAATCAAGGTGAAGCAATTGTAGGGGTTTGGTTGTGGAAATTTCATTTTTGGGCTTAAAACTACTTTTAACTAATTTGTTCTTTTGACAAGTGTCACATAAGCCAAGATTTTCAAAATTCAATTTGGGTAGTCCTTTCACATGTTGGTTTTTGTAAATATTTTTCAAATTCTTATATCCAACATGTCCAAGTCGTTTATGCCATAAACTAGTTAAATCATTATTGGCGACTAAACAAGAAACATTTTGACTAACCAAATCACTTGTACAAATTTTGTAAAGATTGCCTTTTCTATATGCTTCAAAAATAATTTCACCATTTTTAAGTATAAGGCATTTTTCTTTATTAAAAGAAACATCATAACTTGAATCACAAAGTTGGCTAACACTTATCAAATTAAACTTAAGCCTTTCTACTAAAAGAACATTACTAAGAGTGAAAAAAGAGTTACCAAATTCTCCATTTCCAAGAATTCTTCCTTTGCCATTGCCGAACATGACCATACCCTCTTCTTGGAGCTTGATGCTGGTAAAAAGTTCTCTCCTTCCGGTCATATGGCGTGAGCACCCGCTCTCCACGAGCCATTTTGAATCTTCCATTGTCGTTATAGCCCCTATTACCTACAAAAGAATTATTTTTAGGTACCCTATAGTTTTGGGGTCCATGGGGGTTAGCCTTGAGACCTTTGGGTCTCCAAACAAAGCTAAAATTGTTCTTCAATTTACAATTGCTCACATAGTGTCCAATTTTTGCACAATAAAAGCAAATAATATCATGGGCACTATTAGCACGAACAAAAATAGGACCTTGGTCATTTTTCTTAAAAACTCTTTGAAATGGCTTATAGCCAAGTCCCAATTTGGAATGCTCACCTCTTTGTGCATCTAAAATTTTGGTGACTTTATCCGTGCTTATGTTGAAATGATGCACATCATTTTTCAAACATTCAATATCTTTTGTGAGTAATTCCTTTTCGGTTTCAAGAGAGTGAACTCTAGTAAGAGTGAGAGCATGAGCTTTGTCTAGAGATTCATAAGAAGTAAATAATTTTTTTTTTTCAACCTTAAGCTCCTTATGCTCCTTTTTCAAATTTTTGTATTTAACTATCAAATTTTGAAATTCATTTTGCAATTCATCAAAATCACATTGCAATTCATCAACTAAAGAGGAAGTAGACGAGTTAGAGCGTACCTCATTATTTTCATCGTCTATGGCCATAAGACCGTGATCGGTCTCTCCTTCCTCATTGGTTGTTTCGAGTAGTTCATCCCATGTTTTGACCTCCGCATTTAGAGCCTTCTTTTTCGTGAAAGGCTTGTTTTTCTTTTGCTCCTCTTCATCGAGCTTTGGGCAATCGGCAATGAAGTGCCCGGGTTTTCCGCATTTAAAGCAAGCATTATCTCTTGGCTTTCTTGCTTTATTTTTATTCACAAATTTTGCGAATTTTCGAACAAGTGCGGCCATCTCCTCATCATCATCATTATCATAGTATGCATTATTAGAAGAAGAAGAAGCAAGACCTTTAGGAATAATTTGCATACCCGATTGATTTGTGGATGGTTTGGAGTTTTTCCTCTCCTTGAGATAGACTTCATAGATGAGGAGGTTTCCGATGAGCTTGTCAAACTTGAGTGTCTCAAGATTTTGTGCCTCCGTGATTGCCGTTACTTTTTTGGACCATGAACCGGGAAGAGCATTAAGTACCTTAGTCACCTTATCTTCTTCGGAGATGACTTTACCAAGGGCCACAAGTGGATTGACAATGTTGTCAAGCCTTTCTACCATCTTGGAGATGCTTTCACCATCATACATGTTAAAGTTTTCGAAATCTTTAACAAGCATGGTTTTTCTTGCTTGCTTGACCTTCTTAGTCCCTTCATAAATTGTTTCCAAATTTTCCCAAACCTCATGTGCCGACCTTATGCCTCTTATACGATTGTACTCGGTGGCGGTAAGAGAACAATGCAAAATATTTAAGGCCTTACCGTTTAGAGAAAAAGCCTTCTTGTCGTTTTCATCGAACTCCTTGAATGGCTTTGGAGTCAAGGTGCCATCCTCCAATTTCTTGGTTGGTTGATCAACTCCTTCAACAACTACATTCCAAATGTCAAACCCACACCCTTGTAGGAAGCACTCCATACGGTCTTTCCAAAATGCGTAGTTGTTGGCGTCGAATAGTGGTGGCTTGTTGGTTGAGGCCCCAGTGGTGAGATAAGCTTCATTCGTAGCCATGGATCTTTCGTCTTTACTCGGAACGAGCTAGCCAAATAGTTTGGCTCTGATACCACTTGTAAGTCCAAGTGGCTACGTTCATCTAGAGGGGGGTGAATAGATTATCCCGGTTTTTCAGATTTTGCCCTCTTTTTCGTGACACTCAAGCAAAAATGAAATGCTAAGTGCGAAAAGTAAATAGCACACATCGATTTATAGTAGTTCAACCCACCTAGGGTCTAATGTACTACCACCCCAGTATATCCGGGATGGATTTCAAAAAGAAAAAAAAGATTTTATTAATTTACCATAAATTAATACAACACCTTGAAGATTACCACAACCCTCTTTCACCACCTTGAGGATTACCACAACCCTCTTACAACACCTTTGAAGATTACCACAACCTTCAAACACCTATCACCTAGATCACCCAAGTGTATTCTTACCACAAGAATACTCACAAGGATGTCTTGTGTTGAATGATGACCAAAATCAAGATTACAACTCAATAATGATTGATACAATATGAGTACAAGTGTAATCAAGAATTGAAAGCCTAGACCTCAAATAAGTGCAAGTGAAAGTGCTTAGGCTAATACAACAAGATATATGAAAGTGTTTGCTCAATTGCTCTTTGCTTGTGTAGAGTGTTGTATCTTGTTGCTTGAATGAAGCCTCTATTTATAGGAGAGGACTTGGCTTTCATTTCCAGACATTGGCTCCTCCTTGGGGAGTGATTTGCTGCAAAAGAAACCATTTAAAATGATCAATATAGCTGTTAGAAATCAATCCCACAAAATAGGGAAAAGTCAAAAACGCAACGGATAGTTTGCTGATAAACATGGGGTTCGACCGGTCGCACAGAGATAAGATTGAAATTGAATTCTACGAATTTTTACACAAGGGGACCGGTCGCAGGGGGGTGCAATCGGTCACCCTTAGTTGTGACCGGTTGGAGTTGAAAAAATTACGAAACAGAGAAGACTGAACCAAAAAACCAACTCCCAGGTACCGGTCGCCCAGGGGGTCGACCGGTTGCCCTCACCGGTCGCCCTCCCCTTTTTTTCTTACGTCCCATTTTCTGTTTCAAAACTCAACTCAGGTACGGGTTTCCCTATAGGGCGACCGGTCGAGCACGAGAAACAAATGTGTTGTCCAATTTTTATCGAAAATAAACTCCAAGAAATACTCCGAAAAATAGTAAAAATATTTTAAATCGATCGGAAGTATTTAGACAACATTTAGGGACATTGTTTTGGTTTAAAAACTCATTTGAACAAAATCATCAAAATCATGATAAAAACATTTATATAACAAAAGAATCATATTGAAAACTTTCCTAACCCACCTTCATAGAGCCATGTATTGTAAGTGATCCGAACTCGCCGGAGCGCCTCCCATAGAGGCAAGTGAAGTTGGTGAGCCGTATGATGGGCAACTATCTCCCGTGGTTGAGAGAGGGCTCAAATTGTTAGTTAGTATCCCCTTGCTTTGGGGTGGACCCTTTCACTCTATTTTATTATATACGCTTAGCGAAAAGAATGTTTTTTGATACACCTAGGACATGGATTCTATATGAACCAATGGATCGTGACAAGTCGTTACTACTAGAAATGACTTCCTCTTTCATTACTTCATTATTTCCATATCCCTCTCCTTTGTTCTCAGTTACTCATCAAATGGCACTCAGTTCATATCTTTAAGTTCGATCATTGACAAGGTTCAAAGAAAGGGTGGGCTATTGATAAAGAATCGATTCCAAACCACAATGCTAGCAGATGAAAAGAACCTGCTTTTCTTTTCTCACTTTCGCTCCCGTATAGTAATGGGATATTAAGGTAGCCATAGGTAATAGGAACTAGTTTGAGATAAAGGTTCTCCCCGTGCTGGTACTAGAAAAGGTACTAGTTAAAGTAGTAGGTTTGGTTACAGGAATTAGGTTGGTTATAGGAAATAGTCTCTAGTAGTGGAATAAAAACCCCTTTGTTTCATTTCCTACCCTTATATAATAGGTAATGTGATGATATTGGAGGGGTATTTTGTAAAGCTGACATCGTGATCGGGTTGAGATGAGCGGGTTTTGAAAGAAAGGAAAGCAAAGAAGAAAGCGGAAGGTTGTTCTAGTTTTGATCGGGATAAGGAATGAAAGTAAGACCGTACTAAAAAAAAAAGCGAGAAAGAATCGGGGCTAATTCCGACTGTCGGTCATATGAGCGAGTGGGCGACTATGATAATGTTGGCTTCCCTTTATTTCATAATAGAGTCTCTAAGAGAGAATGCGACGGTTCCTTTGAGTTGATTGAGGAAAGATTGACTCTTTGACTCATAATACCGCTCCGTGGGGGCTTCTATCTCTTTCGAGCCTTGAGTGAAGTGGTTGGACACACGGGACTACTTTACGATTTTAGTGGCTAGGAAAAGGCCTTCAAGACGAAGGAAAACTCAATTAATAGAAATTCATAGCTATCTCCCGCGGACAATGGATACTAGATCTCCTTCCTCTCACTAATGTTCGACCCTCATGGTTGTCTTTCGTTGTGCTAACCCTCAGAAGGGAACCTGAGTGTAGACCATTCAATCGAGAGCTCCGCGGAAGGTTCATCAACTCTTTTTCCAGCTTCAAAAAAAGATTAAAATATCGAGGAGCAGACCCTGGGTCAATTACTGCCATTGACGAGAACGGTCTAATAAAAGTTTCAGGTACCTAATACTAATCGACCAGAGAGAAGCCGACTTGGAATTTTTAGCATAGTCAAAGCATTTCCAAAGAAATGGTTTAAGTCTAGACGCACCTTAGGGAAATGTTAACTATTGTTAGCAATAAGATGACGAAACTAGGCAAATTTTTGATCTTATCTTAAGATATTCTATCTCGTCAAGTTACCGTCGCATCAACATGCCTTCCCTTGGTCTCTTTCCTGTTGAAGCGCTTAATCCAATAGTAATAGAATAAGAATACGCCAGAACTACTTTTACGAATGAATCCGACCAAGGTCCTTAGGCCGCCATACCATTGATTTAAAAATCTCAAATGCCCCCAAAGAGAAGTTTTCTCGAGCCCCGCCGACTAGAAGATGTGTGCCATTAAGACAATGAAAAGGAAGCGATAGCATTAGCGGGAGCGATGGAGGTAGGGGGGTGTGGGAACGAGACAAATATTGAATTAACGGAAAGGCTCGTTGATACCTTTACGCCGACATGAAATCGATTTGCTTTGGCGATAGTCATGTGTGCCAAGGAAGAAGTTGTTCTTGTTCTCGAATCGTTTTAGCTGCAATTGAAGAAGAACTAGTCCTTTGCTATGCCCCGAGAGGATAAAACCAAAAATGTACACAATTCAAGAGATTGATCGACCTAAGGCAAGAAAGTCACCGATTGCACTAAGATCGAATGCCCCAGGACATAGTAATAGAATAGGGATTGCCCTTCTCGACTAGTTCAAAACTAAGAGGATGACTTTCAAAGCAAGAAGTAAGTGGAAGAATGGCTTGTTACGGTGAATCGAATCGAGAATGCGCTCTTAGTGAGTTGGGATTGAGCTTTCTTTGACCGATTGCTTTCCTTTGGGGCGAAGAGGAGGAGGATATTTAAGCATTAAAAGACGAGTACGAGTTAGACCCCTTAGGGGCTTGATGAAGCCCGAGCTTCGGCCTCATCCCCCTTCCTACCCTTGTGGCATTGAGGACCGACCCTCGGTAGACTGGTTTTGAGTGTGAGCTTAACGTTATACGTCCCGATTTTGCCGTTGTTGGCGTAACAAAAAGTGTTTTCGTTCTATCGTCTTTCAACTTAGCCGAGGAAAATGGAGTGGCGCGCGTCTTGTATTGGATTGCCTTTTTTATCCTATTCGTTCATTTTGTGTTAACGGGACCTTAAGTGTGGTCCTTTGGGCTGTGGAGTGTTGTCCACTGTCTCCTATGTTCTAACTCGCAGGTTGGCTACCTCATAAGGATAAGGAGATCAAGTTTCATTGAGCCGGATAGTATGTTTGCGGTTCCGTTCATGGTGGCCCATCCTCAGCCTTCCTTTCCCTTTCCCCCGGGCCTGTCGGTTTAGTCAAATGTTGTCGGGACTTCCACTCCCATGGTCTTTCGCGGTGGAGCATATAATACGGTATGTGTTGGCATAAGATCTGTAGGGCTTGGGTTACTCTTGGCTAGGCATTATGTTGAGGATGCAGATGGGTGGCCTCTCCGCAGGGTACCGCCGCCGATCGCTCATTGGTCGTTGACAAATTGCTCCGGAAGTGTGGACTTCATTCCACATTTCCTTTTTTTTGATTTATCTTTGGATAACCCATGAGACTTAATCCAACAAAGACCCGATCCCACTCCGCCCGGATGTGTGTAATCGTCTCGTGCCATATGTCTTGGGCTTTTCCAGAGACGTGGTAAAGTAAAGAAGATAGATGTTGCATATGTGCTTTTTCTTAGTACCTATTAGTATTAGTCGCAGATGAATTGTTAGGAAGGGAGGCGGAAATCGCTCCTATTTCTTGGTAAAAGGGAGAACCTATCAACTCCTCAACCAATAGCGACATTACATGGTAGGGTTGAGAACTCCCATAAAGTCCAACGAGGGTCCGAAGGAGTAAGAGCTTAAAAATGAATTAGATTAGTCTTGGCGGGCGGGGCGAATGAACGAGACTCCAACTTCCAATCAAACTCAAACCCCAGGTCGGGAAAAGCAATCGAAATCGAATCAATAGCTGGGGTTGAAAAGGAAGCTACAAAGAATGGAGGCTCGCCTAGCACGACAAGGTACAACCTCGAGAAAGCGAGAAAGAATCTAAGATCTGAATAAGGTAGAAGGAAAACCCTAGATAAGCTCAGCCCCTAGACCTTGACCTCTCATCCTAGAAGGAGATTGGGTTCCTATTGCTAAAAACAAGGGCAACTACAACTACCGATACTACTATTCCAACAACTCTAACTATCGGGATCAAGCGCAAAGGTTTTGACTCTTGAACATATTCGCACAGGATAAACCTTTCAATGACTTAATCAAAGCAGAGTCAACCATTTGTAATTGGATGGGCTAGAAACTGGCTATACTATAAGTGTAAGGGCTTACGACTCAAACTTGATCTCCCATTGCCTGTAAGAGAACTTCCTCGCCTAAGAGGCGAAGGGCTTGATCTACTTTTCCCTATCCACTACTCATTATCCAATAGATGGAAGGGCTTAGAAAAAGGGCTTCTCTTTGTCCTGGTAATCTTGGTGTGCAAGGAAAATAGAAAGGTATTCGATCGTATAGAATAGGCCATCCCTCGTATGCAACCTATTCTCGACTAAAGTATAGGATATATTAAGAATCAATTAGGCACTTCATATAGGGAGAAGACTCACACCTACCTTTGGTTTGGCAAAGTATCTCACTACACAAGGGCGTTAAGGCTTTTCCTTTGAATCCTAAAGAGGAGTACTCCTCCGATAAGGTGAAGAAAGAAAAGAGTTCGATTTTCTCGATCCAAGTTCATTCGAATCGAGCCCACTCGATCCGTGGATCGCAAAGTGGCGGCTTGGCTTAATCTAGGCCACCTATGGAATAAGAAAGGGTATATTTATGGACTCTATTTAATAGATTCTATTATATGCGCTCGTATAGAAGCAAGTCACTCCGCCTCCGTCCTCGGCAGGATTATAAGCAAAGAGAATCAAACTCCAATCGAAACCGCGAGAAAGGGGTTAGCGCAGAAACTATCATGGTGTGACCCTTCCCGGCCTAGAACTAAATAGCCTCATCTAAGATCTAAGGTAAATGCAAATCTTGCCTATTCATCCTATTCCCTATGAGAAGAAAGCATATTCTATGAATCCCCGAGAAGAAAGGGGAGAGTCAAAGCTTTCAAACTTCCTTGTTCTATCCCATTTCTTTGGCTTAGATGTAAAAGAATCGGCTTATGCTTCGTCGGTATGACCACTTTGGACTTGCCCACTATCCTCGCTTTCTTGTGAAAGCTTTCATGAATACCTATACAAATATTCATGTCGAGAAGAACTTCTTTGAATAGTAGAATAATGTAGAGCATTCTTTTCTTTTATTATAGAAAAAGGCTCACTTAATCCGAAAGAAAGTTTTATTCGACTGTGAATAGGAACATCCTTAAACTAGCACCGTGAGAACCTTCAACAATCTCCTTTCCTCGCCTCCGGCAACTTCATCTTTCCTCCTCGACAAGTTAAAGCAATCAATAAACAGGATTAGGTATGGAAAGGGCTATAATATCACGAAGTCTTGAAGACGATCAATTAGCGACTTATTCGATTCCTATTCTTTATATGTCATGTCACTTCCTCGTCCATTAACAAGGCAAGTCGATCTTAGATTCTCGAACATAGCCGAGTATAGTTGAGAAAGGTTGCTCATAGCTAGTTTCCCACAAGCTAAGCAAGGAGAGCAAAGAATCGTCTTCATGCCATCTTCATTCGAGTTGAATGTCGTCTTCTGCATAGGATAAGATTACTACTAAGAGCGCATTCGCCCTTCAAAGAGAGCTCTCTTTTGTTTGTCTTTGGAGAATACATGGCGTCAAACGGTGCTAACATTCCTCTTCCATTGCACAACCCTTGGGCTTCCTTAATTAAGTATCCCATTACTAGCATCATTCAAGAGCTTTCGCATCGTATACCTTAAGCTTAACTATTAGTAAAGCTCCTTTGTGTCGACTAACTTCCCATCTCCTTTAGTTGTTGGTTTTGGCCCAAGCATTTCCAGGTGATGCATCCGGATGGTTTTAGGATGATGATCATGTCTCAGAGGGATGAGGGTCCGCAGGAGATGTTCTTTTGATTATTTTGCATGTTAGTACACTCAATCCACTTATCCCCCTTTTGAATATGGCCCTATCGACTCGAGATATCCCCCTATCCTTTAAAGCGAAGTGGAACTCTCATCTTGAATTGGCATAAGAGCTGGCTCACCATGCTTCTGTGACTTTTTGGGACGAAAAGGAAAGTAGGCCTTTAGAGGCCTTCTTCGTATCAGGAGTTGTTTGCTTAATATTCCACTTTCCGAACTTCTTCACCTATTTCATAACCTCTCTTCTGATGGCATCATAGGGATCGATTGGTCGTCTGAGGTCGAAATCCCTTTCTCAAAGAGCTTTGTAGTATTTATTTCATCTTCGGATAAATCCAATTTAGCATCTGCGTAATACGCTTCTGCTCACCACTTTTGGTTTACTTGCAAAATGGGTGAGTTGTAGAAGGGACGAAACAATTATCATGCATCCAAGGCCGCCCAAGTAGAACATTGTTTGATGTTTCCGCATCAATGACATAAAGGGCTCCAATTCCTCGATCTTTCATTCCGTGTTTTGTCCCTCGAGGTACCTTCGAATGCTTATGGATAGAAACTAGTCTTTCGGTAAGCTCCGGTCTAACTAGTTTCTTCTTGCTCTCCTATCCGGGCAAGGCACGCAATCTCGACATCAGAATCTCTTCTTATCTCGATATTGAAGCAAGGAAAGTTATACAATTGTCTTTATATACCGGATAGCCTCGACCCCTCCCCCGGATCCATCATCCTCGAGGAGGAGGAAAGAGAAGTCCAATACTCTTTTTGGAAGACTAGGGATTGCTATTCATCGATTGGCCCCGAGTACTTATCCAAGGATTTCACCAAAGTAAGCAGTCTTTTCTTCTTTCGATGGGCCCTTACTCTATCCCACACGAGTGTATTACTCGATGAATCATCTTTCTTTGCTTGGAATTCTGTGTTCAGCCCCATGGTGAAGCAGAGAACCGCACATCTTCCTCGAGCAAGGAGAGGGTCTCGAGCACATAGAGGAGCGGACCGTTTATAAGGCCTTTTCGAGGATCGCCATTTGGATCAAGCTCTCATGCCTTTGATCGGAGGAATGCCAATCTCTCTTTCTTTTTCGAGAAAGCACTCTTTTTCTCTTTGTTGCAAAGTCGTCTTATGATTCGAATTCCTTTCTTGAAGGTTGCGTCATCGAGAAGGTCCTTGTTCGTTCTGGCAGTGAGTGATGGCTCCTCATCCTCGACAGAGCAATGTTCGGTTTCGAGACAATTGAAGCGATTCTCGTAACAAGAGCGGATTTCTGAGAATTTCTTCACATCTGTCTTGAAAGCGTCTTTTATGGACAAAGTCAAGGTAGTTCTTTCGAACTTTATCGCTTTCTTTAAGCTAGAAAACCAGCATTTAGGGTCCCGAGAGGAAACGCTAATGAGTTCGATCGTGAGATTCTTCTAGCGAGATCGAGTAAGAAAGATTACCTATTTCATTCTCAATGCTTGGCCTCCGGCCGAAAAAAAAGCGTGCCCAAGATTTGGAAGATGAAGCAACCAACAACAGCTACTACAATAGAGTTGTAGTTATCGGTTGGTTCCTAATCGATCGGAGCCGACTTATCCGATTTGACATGTAATGCATACCCTACTCTATTGCATTTCATGCTTCTTTTTCTCATTCCCTTGACTCGAAATAGACACAACTTCTTTCTTCTTTGGAGAGTCGCCACATCTTATCCTAGTAGGGATAGATAAGGAGTATTTTAAGCACAAAGCGGAATGTGCTACTTTCTTTCTCTATATGCTTAACACATAAAATTCGCTAAGAAATCTGGCTAAGAAGCCAATTCCCCATTTGTTCTCCCTTGGGACTGAAAGGGAAGAAGGAGCGGAATTTGATTCTTCCTTAAGTAAGCTATCCATTACATTGGTAATTAGCTTTGACTCTTGCTCTTTGATACCATCTGTCGTCGACTTTCTTTCAAGTGAAAAGTCAATGCTTTATGTATCTTCTTTCGGACGAGATGATTTCTTTAAGCTTCAAACCAACGTTTAGAGTCAAACGAAGTTACACATTGGGGGTCAAGAAAGTTATTTTTCGATGTATAAAGAACCACATCCTATATACTATTTCACCTATGAAATAGCCATCGAAGAAGGGATGGAGTCTCAATCGATCTAGTAGGATTTCTTCCAGGGAAAAGGATCTGGAAAAAGCCCAAGAGAGAACAAAAAGGCGGAACCTATAAGAGCTTTATCCTATGAATCAATCTGTTCCCAAACCCAACCCGTAGCTAACTAGACTTCCAAAGCCAGGCTCTAAAAGAGCTTACTGCTTCCATGGTCGATGTAATTGACTGGGAGTGAACTTCCAGGATCCCTAGGATCTTGCGGAGATAATGTTACACTAGGAGGGATGGGAAGGTATGGATCACAGACGTAAGCAGGTAAGGTTGGCTTTTTCTCATCAAAGACTCCTGTCGGAGGTAGTTCGGGGAAGGGTGGAGATTGCACTCGCGAAACACTTTCCATATTTATCATTTAAGCATTCCAAAAGCTAGAAGATTGGGGCAAGCAAATTTCTTTAAGAGCTTTGAATTGGTTTAGGTTCTTTCTCTTTCTCCTGAGAAAATAGTTTTTTCCAGTTTTGTTTGTGAACTTTCTTTCTCCCAGGCTCTTAGTTGGTAAACAACCAACTTTCAATCAACAAGTCTTTCGTAGGGAAGTGGAATTCAAAAAATAATAATAAATCATGGTAGAAGGAGCGAAATGATGGATGTACCTTTCTGAAGATGAAAGAAATAGAAAGAGATTCGAGCAAATTGGTAATGTTGGCGATGCCAAGCATGCTCTGGACGGATCTAGTGACAAACGTAGAGTTATTTCAAATATTTCTATCCCCGAACTTGACCCCAGAGGATGACCTTAGGGAATAAGAAAAAAACCATAGCTTAACCTTAGATGTACCATAATGACGTCCTTCCCCGATTAGCTGACTCAGAAAAAACGTTTAGGTGTTTTCCCTGGTCTTTGCTACCGGGTGGAT
The DNA here is from genome assembly GCA_016081115.2 of Rehmannia glutinosa. Lineage (NCBI taxonomy): Eukaryota > Viridiplantae > Streptophyta > Magnoliopsida > Lamiales > Orobanchaceae > Rehmannia > Rehmannia glutinosa. The sequence continues at coordinate 18,842,582 of CM071929.1, forward strand.
GACTACGCTCGTTGAAATCCTTGATCTGTGAAGTCATCCTCCTTAATTAAGGAAAAGTGCCAAAGTGTAGACCATCTTCAATGTTGGTCCTAACTAAAGAAATAGCAATCTGTTGCGCTTGTGAGGATCATCGTCCTCGTTGCGGTAGACTTCTTGAGAACGGGTCCTTTAGGCGCTTTATCAAAGATTTCAGGCGTTTTTCCAATCTCTTCCCCTTTTCTTGCTGCCATTTTAGGTATCCAATGGTGGTAGAAGGTCGGAGAGATCCCTATTATGTATTACCAGTTCCCTTTCTTTCTCGGTCTTGTCGTGACTTCCGGCCTTTCTTGTGTGCCTGCTTTGGAAAAAGCGACGCGAACCGAGATAAGCCAATTGTTCTAGGAATGAACTCCTTTCACCCAAAATGTCGGGCATACAATGATGGAGCATAACCTGTGCAACCCCTCGCGCCAATCAAGGGCACCCACGGGCGAGTTCCACACCTTGCCAAAAAGGATTTCCCTTTTTCCACTCTATATTTCCATTTTCTCCAAACAGAAAGAGAGTCCAGAATCTTTGAATAATTGTAGTAGTGAAGAGAACTATTATAGTTGGTTCTTTACCAACAGAAAGCATGGGGGAAAGAGAGGAAGATATTCTAATTGACCCCTCATGCGCTGTCCCTTTCTCTATCTTCTTAGCCTTTTTACGGCAGAACTGCTCCTACTCTAAGTGGGTGAGCTAGAATCCTAAGAGTCACCCAAAGGTAGTTCGGTTAGGAACTACTATCACCGATTCACCGAGAATTTGGTTGGGGCACAAGGGGTATTGAACATCTAATCAAAGGAAATGGGAGGTCTGATTAGGGACAGAGCCGTATGATCTAATAGTAAGAATCACTACCCCGATTTAGTTCTAAAAAGAAGAAGTGGACACTTGGATTCTCCTAGGAGAACAAAGAGAAGAATTCTAAAGCAATTGTAGCTCGCCTTTATAGCATGCATTTAGCTCTGTCCGCGGAAAGATAGATTGGAAAGAAAGACGATCTTTTCCGAGAGTTGACTTGGAGCCTTCAAGCGAGGTAACACTCCTTAATAGGGAATTGGTCGCACCTCGAGGTTGTTGAACCGGGAATGAACTCCCAGGGGTTCTAGCTTGAGTGGACTAAATAAAGCGTGCTACATGAAATCATCAACCATTTAACCTGGGATGGGCTCATATTTTTTTTTCGTGTCGTGGGACTCCTTCTTCGTCGATCGAGAGACAAAGAGATAAAACAAGAGCGAAAATCGCTAACGGTTCATTATACGAAACTTTATTTATAGTATACCACTTCGGCTCGTCATGTTGCATCTCTTCCAAGACCAGGACCTTTTATCACGACTTTCGCCTCTAGCGTGCCCAGCTTCCACTCATGCACGAATAGCATTTCCTACTACGGTTTGAGCAAAGAACGGGTGTCAAAAATCTCTTATTCTCTTTTGCCTTTGAATTCAAAACTGCGTAGAGACCAAGAAACCCCAAAGCAAGAGTAGGCCAAACAAGCAAAGAAATGAGTGTCTCGCCTTTACTCTAATAAGGGGCGTTAGCGGTGCGATGAAGCGTGCTCAAGGCCAAGGAAATTTTTTTAGGAAAGCAAGTCCCATTGAGTTAGCTCTTGGAGTAAATGCATGACTTAAGGTAGCGAGTGACTTGAAGGTGAGATGGTTCAATAGTCGATTAGAGAAAGCTACTTCCCACGAGGGGAGGAAACTAAATAAATAGTGTAGATAAGGAAGTGGCTATTCTTTTTCATGACTCATTGCGCTCGAATAAGCTCTTTGCGTAAGAAAGGTGAGATAGATGCCAGGTAAAAAAATAGAGTAACTTATTGGTACCCCTGTCACTCTTGTTTTGATGCTTAAATCAAGGCCTTTCTAAAAACGAAAGAGGTCCGATGTGTCACTAGCCGAGTTAGAGGGATAACCTAACCTTCAATAGACTCTTTTCGCAAGGAAATGACATAATTCTTTATTATAATGCATCGAATGCTCTTATTCTGAGAATAGGCAATTTGTGAGGGGATTGGACAATAAGGGCTTTGCGCCTTAGACGGTCTTGTCTTTTTCTTTGTGCAAATCCAGTCTTTGGTGTCAAAGGTTTAGCCCACCCACCCAAATAAATCAAGCAATTGCATCGTTTGCCTCAATGATGGCCTTTTCGATCTCATCCGTATTCAGATCGAAGAAAGAGGTTCACTATCTTTTTGAAGGCGATAGTTCACGATGCTTATTCTATATATACTTGAAAAGCCAACTCATGTTTCCACTCTATTTTCATTACAAAGATGTATCATGTCGGATCCGTTGCTCAAACCGAATCACGCCAACGTTATGGAAGTTCCTGGATTGTGTAAAATAAGAGTAGTACCAAAGGCAAAGACCTTCTATAAAAAATGGAAAATTGGTCTGTGGATATTAATGCGGTCCAAAATTAATACTGAGACACAAAGGTCTTCGCAGAAAGTCATTTCGATCCAATCCATTCTTGGGGTCAAATAAAGACAAAAAAGGATATATCGTGACCTAGCACGACAAAGCACTCTCCGAGGGCATGGAATGTCTAATTTTTTGGTCGAGAATCTCCACAAAGATAATGTCTCTATTAGATTCTCCGGTTGAAATACGGGAAAACTCTATTCAATTCTCGATGGAAACAGAGTTTTGCGAATTCTCCCTTAATCGGAAGATCATTTGAAATCTTGAACATATTCGAGGGTTCAATGTGACTATTGTCACTTCGTCCAACACACAAGATGAGACTTTACCACCGTGGAGCGGCTTTTTTCAAAAATATGAGGGGGAAACTCAGTAAGATGTTGGAGAAGCGAAATATACGAGATCACAAACGTAGATTGCTCGCGGCTAAATATGAATTGAGACGAAAGCTTTATAAAGCCTTTTGTAAAGATCCCGATCTTCCTAGTGATATACGGGACAAACATCGTTATAAGTTGTCCAAGTTGCCAAGAAATAGTTCCTTTGCACGAGTAAGAAACCGATGTATTTCCACGGGTCGCCCTCATTCCGTATATAAGTTCTTTAGAATTTCTCGTATCGTTTTTCGTGGATTAGCATCTCGAGGTCCTTTGATGGGCATAAAGAAATCGTCTTGGTAGCAACCACCAAGAAAAGGGTTAGCTCATGATGAGTCTACAAGCAAGGTAAGTAGGTCCATTACGGCCGGCCGGACCGAAAAAGACTTAACGGAGTAATCCCTTGATCTCGGATCGGAGATGCTAAAAGGGCGAGGAATCAAAGTGGGGGACCTCTCTACCGCCCGTGTCTATCTCTGTCAAGTATGCTCCCGGACATAGACTCGACAGGGTAGTACTCTTGGAGCGATAGAATATCACCGCGTGAACATAACATGTTGTTACGAATGTAACTCCCTCCCAAGGTATCGACCACTATTCTAAATAGAGTAAGGCGGAGAACTCTTGTTCATTGGAGCGCCGGAGTACGGAGGTTGTTCCCATCATTGAAGTCAGAGTGTGGGACTAAGCCTTCCGAATGAGAAAGAAAAAAGTGCAACCTTTCCGTTGGAAAAACCAACGCAAATATCATATTGATTTTCTCTCGCCCTACTTCTAAAGATAGATAGAAAAGGTTGGAGAGAGTGACTTTATGAAATAATCTCCTTTTATAATTCTTTCTCCCACACACCTCTGCCCTCTTTGACCAAGGAGGAAAGAATAATCTTCCAAGGCGAGCAGAGACCTAAATTTCCATTACATTCCTAAGCTTGCTTTCTTGCAGCAAGATGATCAGTCCGAGAGTGCTGGAGAAAAGAGAAAGCGGTAAAAACCTCTCTAGTTCGGTCACCGAGAGCGATCGGACGACTCTTGAGTAACCCAGGATGACCCGATCCCTTCGACACTTCTTTCGCTCTATACCCCTTCGGAGGTGGAAGAAAAGGTACTACCAATTTCTATTTATATATAGTAGGGCCCCGAGAATGCCAAAAGGTGGAGGAGCAAGAGTTGTCACGATATAAAAGAGAAATAAATAAATGACTCGTCGGAACCAACGATTCTCTCTTCTTAAAGAACCTATATCATCCACACTTAATCAAAGATTTGATAGATTATCCAACCCCAAGCAATCTTAGTTATTGGTGGGGCTTGATTCGTTAATTTGGTCTTTGTTTAGTCATTGAGATAGTGACTTGCGATTTTTTAGCTATGCATTACACACCTCATGTGGATCTAGCTTTCAACAGCGTAGAACACATTATGAGAGATGATGAAGGGGGCCGTTTGCTCCGTTATATGCATGCTAATGGGGCAAGTATGTTTTTCATTGTGGTTCACCTTCATATTTTTCGTGGTCTATATCATGCGAGTTATAGCAGTCCTAGGGAATTTGTTCGGTGTCTCGTTGTTGTAATCTTCCTATTAATGATTGTGATAGCTTTTATAGGATATGTACTACCTTGGGGTCAGATGAGTTTTTGGGGAGCTACAGTAATTACAAACTTAGCTAGCGCCATACCTGTAGTAGGAGATACTATAGTAACCTGGCTTTGGGGTGGGTTCTCCGTGGACAATGCCACCTTAAATCGTTTTTTTAGTCTTCATCGTTTGCTCCCCTTTATTTTAGTAGCGCCATCTTTCTTCATCCGGCCTCATTGCATCAATATGGATCAAATAATCCATTGGGTGTACATTCAGAGATGGATAAAATTGCTTTTTGCCCTTATTTTTATGTAAAGGATCTAGTAGGTTGGGTAGCTTTTGCTATCTTTTTTTCCATTTGGATTTTTTATGCTCCAAATGTTTTGGGGCATCCCGACAATTATATACCTGCTAATCCGATGTCCACCCCGCCTCATATTGTGCCAGAATGGTATTTCCTACCAATCCATGCCATTCTTCGTAGTATACCTGACAAATCGGGAGGTGTAGCCGCAATAGCACCAGTTTTTATATATTTGTTGGCTTTACCGTTTTTTAAAAATATGTATGTACGTAGTTCAAGTTTTTGCTCGATTCACCAAGGAATATTTTGGTTGCTTTTGGCGGATCGCTTACTACTAGGTTGGATCGGGTGTCAACCTGTGGAGGCACCATTTGTTACTATTGGACAAATTTCTCCTTTTCTTTTCTTTTTCTTTTTTGCCATAACGCCCATTCTGGGACGAGTTGGAAGAGGAATTCCTAATTCTTAAACGGAAATTCGAAAAAGAAAAAAAAATAGGAAATCAGTGTGAAAAATGAAAATTCTGACACCAATCATTTACGAGTTAGTATTACACCAAGAATTGACAAGCGGATGCGGATGAGTTTTCTAGTTGGCTATGTTGATATAGCTTAGATAAAGAAAATCTACGAGAAGAAAACGAGCCATCCTCACCAATTGCAATTAAGTCATTCGAACCTACTTTTCGGAAAATCATCAAGAATGGATAAGCCAAAGAACATGCAAGCTCAAGCTCAAGGGAAAAAGCGGGGTTTCAAACCTCATACCAAGAGAAAGATTCCATACAAGTACAAAGAGCAAATTTTCTTTCTAACCAAAGATACGCAAAGCAAAGAACGGAAAGGTGCTTTGTACCTCACTTCACTAGCGGCGATAATTGATCAAGCTCTCTTTCCAACGCTGCGATCGTACTACTTCATTCTTAGTGTCTTTGACCAAATACCCCACCAATAATGAGCTAAGAGCCATAGCAAGAGATATAGCATTGCCTTGGGTGAGTGAGATCATAAACGCGAATTAATTCATTTGAAAGAGAAAGTCGGGTCTAGCTGATTTCCGAGTTGATCAATGATAGATAGGTAGGAATGGCGGGACCTAAACGAGCTAAAGCCGTTAGCCTTAGCTAGTTCTCCTTTTATAAGTTATTCTTAATCTTTGCTCGGGCTCCCGGTGATAGAGGGTTCTTGGAAGATGATAGTTGATCTAACTCAAAGAAGTATTCTAAATATAGAGATATGCTTTATACCAAGATATCTGCAAGAACAATGTCACCAATTAGCAATGATCAAGCGAACTCACTCAACCGCGTACTAGACCAAAGACTGAACATTAACATACCTATAAAAGACAGGCAAGAAGAATGTTCGCCTACCTAGCCTTGCTTTGTCATGTTCATGCCATCGACATATGAGACATCCCTAGCCGCCCGTTTTCTCCCATTCAAGCCAAAGCAAAGGTAGGGGGACGAGAAAGGTAAAGAGAAGGGGTCATCGTTGGTGCGTATGAGCTTTCCTATCGATGATCTTTCTCGGTGCATAAGCGAGGCTTAGCGGTCAAGTACCGCCAAGAAAGCCAATAGACTTTGAATAGCTTGTACGAAAGGACTTATGAAGAGGATTTTAATAGAGTATCCAATCCATATATAAATCTTGTATGCAAGTTGCACAGTAGCGCTTTCGCTTTAAATCAATCTCGCTCATCAGTCCGCTGGTCAAATCGCTCTTCGCCTATGTATCCCATGCCGGTGCCGTTGATCTGTTTGATGGGAGAGATCCACCAATTCCTTTATTTCAATATGTTGGAAATGAAAGTTGAATTCAACTATTCTAGAGAAGAAGAATATAACATATGAAATAACAAATATACGAAGATAGTCAATATGCCAGAAAGTAAACCATGAGCGGTGCGCAGTAATGAAATTGGCGGGAGTTCCAACATAGGAAGGCACCCGGGGGTCTTTCTTCCTCTACTTTATTCAACTTCGTTTCTTTCATATAAATAGACTTCTCCTGTTAACAAAAAAGAAAATGGATACCGCGCAAGGGCTTTCGCGTTAGGTTTGGTCTGGTTCGATTATACACGCAATTAATGAGCTTAAACTAGGGGGTTACGCAAGGGGGGGTACTCGAGGTTTTCCCTCAAGAAAAGCGTGTATTTCCAGTTTAGGAAGAGAGAAAGACGAATTCCACTAGAGAAAACGGAATTTCACTCTTGAATATGAATTCAACCTATACAGGAAAAACAAAAAGTAGTGGTAGGAAGCAGTACACCAGGAAGAAACCTTCTTTTAAATAGTCCAATCAAGTTGCCGCCCCTGATTCGACTCACCGGCCTTCTTTGTTTTTGCATTACCCTAGTTCCAACATCCAAATAGCCATAGGAGAAGCTGAGCTAGCTAACCTAAGTCCGTAGCTAAAGTTCTCAAAAAAGAGTTTTATTCCCCTTCCTCGTATTGCAGGCAAATCCAGTTACTAGTAGTTCCGCTTAGCCCACTTGCCCGAGCACACTCTCAACTTGTAGATGCGCCAATCTCCCCCACGAAAACAGAAAAACCAACAGACCACGAAGACCAACACGCATGAAAAGAGCCCTTTGCATACCCAAGGAGCGGACAATCTTGTCTGATAGACATCTAATGCTAATGGCCTTATTTCTATTCGTTAACTACTTCTAACGAGCAAGTTAGTAGCCTACCTCGGCTGAATGTTGGGACAAACAAAGAATAAGCGTGCTTATCCTTTTAATCTAATCAAGAAAACCTTACCTAAGAAACCGATTCCCCACTATCGCTACTACTAGTATAGAATAGAAGAAGATCTATTAACACGCTATATAACAAGTTGCCTCGACCTCTGTCTCACGACCGCAAATAAAACATGTAGCCTCATGCCCCGACTCGAATCGAACTACTATGGCTCATCTCGCTCATGCCTAGCTACTAATAACTTGGCACCCGTCCCGCTACCAATATAGTCAAAAGAGTCTAAGTAAGATTCCACTTAGGGCACACTTGTTAGCTACAGTTCCCATCGGTCTAGAACTCGAACTCAACTCAAAACGAACCAAAAGCAATCGCAACATGCTTTGGCCGTGAAGAGGAAGAACAAGAGTCCGGTTGCGACGATTTCCCTACCATTGTTAAATACCACCCTCTTTCTTCCCTTAGTATAGTAAGTTAGCGGGCTTCTCCTAAGAGAATGCCTTCACTCCACTCCACCTTCGGATGCCTATGGCGAACTAAGGTACCATTAGGAGTATTAATTTCCTTTTACTTACTAAAGAAGGAAGGAAAAAGTCTAGTAGAGGCACTATTAACATATAGTATAGGTAAGGAAGGAGAGGCCCTTTCTTGGATCGCTTCGCTTGGGATCACCACCGGGCCTTTCGGGCGTGTGACTTTATGAACAAAGAGAAAGGACTCATTGTGAGGAAATCCGAGAGCTGGAAGAGTCACTCCCTTTCCCATGTCTTATGGTCTTCCGTTGAGATTGACGGTTCCGAGTCGATTCTCGATTTCGAGAAGGAGGAACTAAACTCCGATTATGATGGCGATCGCCTAAGAAGTATGGATAATAGGGCGTTAAGCTAGATAGTCTTAGAGAGCTTTCTTTGGATGAGAGCAGATTAGATCGACTTCCACTTCCATATTCCAGTTCTGTAAGGCTAATGTCTGTCTTCTTTGTCTAATCCCACCTTTTCTTTTCATCCTAAGCTTTTAGTTTTATCCATACACAAGCATCTTACGAATACGAAATTTCTTTTCTTGCCCACTTGCTCTAATCCGTCGTGAGATGAACCCGGTTGGTACACCTTCCAAAACCGACGAGACTTCTTCTACAAAGCGGCGCGCTCTAATAATCGAATTAGAGGAACGCTAGGGTGGTCGAGATCATTTGGACCTGGTCGGGATAATCGGCTCTCTTGGTAAAAACTTGCTTTTCTTTTTTACTTTTGAGTTTGAGTCAAATTCTCCTCGATCTTGAAAGTACACTCCACCGAGAAATGGTGATATTTCCATCATTTACTTTGTTTGCGGATTCAAGGTCAATCCTTTCGATTGATTGGCCTTATTCCCTTTCAACATAGAATATAGGGGTGCTCTCAGCTAGCCTGGAACAACCTTAGCGGACTCTCCTCATTCTTTATAAATGAAAAAGAGAATTGTTTTTTTATTCGCGCTTTGTAGTAATTAGAGGGAGATCGCTCTGACACCGGGCCACCAAAGGTCGGATGGATCGGCCTATTGATAAAAACCGATTAGGTCGTAACCATATTCTAAAGCTTTGGCGTGCTATTTACCCTAGATGTGATCCCTCCAACTACTGCTTGCCAATTGTTCTCTTGCACTCAAAAACTCGGCCTTCCAAGCTAAATTGCTCTGGAGACTTCTCACATGTACCGCGACTTCATTTGCCAAGAAAGCAAAAGACTTTCCCGAGACCACTAGATGTGGAGCCTAAATACTCGGCCTACTCTTCCTGGAAGTCCATTTATGCCAAAAGCCAATTCTTAAAAGCGGAAAAGTATGTGTCATTGGTGACGGCAAGGACACTAATCTATGGCAATCTGCTTGGCTTAATGGTTATCCCCTGCATGACCAACCAGCCAGGATCACTCCTTCGCGACCTCTTACTCCCAGCCCAATCTATCTTGGTCCATGGGTCCAATCAATGAAATGATTCACTTACGGGACATTTGGAAAAAGGCGCAAAGATCGAACTCGCTATGTAGGCTTTTGTTTATCGATGGTTCGAATCCGTCGTGACAACCACACTTTGATCATAGAATATCTCGGCGCCCCGGGGGCTCGAAATGAACTTTTTGTCTATGATGCATCGAATGCCTTTGTTTTCGCCTTATCCACTCTTGAATGGCTAACTCTCCTACAAAGACCTAGTTCTTTTTCACCCTTCTAGTTAATAGGAGTGAAAGAAGATTCATCCTAATAATCTTCATATGTTGTGGGAGTAAGGGCCATTAGGAAAGGAAAATGAACCGCACTATTGAAGCGATTGGAGGCGGGGGCTAAGGCGGAGAGGGAAGGTGTAGTTCGCTTACTTCTACCTGGGAGAGAAAGTCCCCTTCTTGAGAAGGGAAGTCGCCTTGAAGGCTGTCCCAACTTGCCCAAGTGGTTCTCCGTAAGTTCGACCACCTTTACTAGGAATGAGATTGTACTGTCGATGTGAACCTCCCCAACTACTTGGCTATATACGAGTGCACGCTAATAGGTCTTAGACCACATGTACCCCGACCTACTATGTTCTGTGAAAGATTGCCACTAGGCGAATAAGTCGATTACCTTTTTACCCGTACATAGCCTTTCTTGCTCTATCTCCGAAGCGTTGTATTCCTCTTTCTTGGTATGAGCGAGATAAGGACTAAGCTATCTTGGTACACTACATCGAAACTAACAAATCTACTTGATACATGAGTTACATCTCTTTAAGGTTCCCATCGATTAACCACTAATTGCTTCCAACCTATCTTCGATATGGGCGCCGTTTACAACTCTTTGATCCACTCCTAGTAGGTGGTATTCGTGGGTCACATTGAGAAAGTACCCACGGGAGATCGCTCTAAAGGAAAGGTAGGCTCTTAAGTAGGCTAGAGACACCTTTGGAGGTGGAAGAGTTCCAGAGATCGGTTATGAACTGGCAAAACAACACTCGGTCACCAACAAAGCCTAACAGAATGGTTGTTCTCTCCGCTCCTATCAAACGATAGGTGGTCTCATAAGGTCACAGCATTACGGATGCCGGATTGGCTTTCTTTTAGTTGCTATACCGGTGTAGAAGAGAATAGTTGGTACCTCCATAATGGGACACAAGACCAACCAATACAATAGTAGTGGAATGCCATTTCTCGAGCTTTCCATCGAACGATAGGAAGACTCATAGGGTCAGATCAACCCATTAGGGGTGCTTTTGTCTCGTGATATGATGCTTGATAGCCTAGAAGATTGGACATTGGAACTATAGAACAAAGAATGGAAATCGGATTTCGTAACTCGCTTTACATCGAACTTAGCCGATACCAAAGATCTCTCACTATTGGTACTTAAGCGGCATATCTCATCTTGGTGGGGAGGTGAACTCACCAAGATATTCCTAAGATAATAAGTCTTGTCTTATTCTTATGCTCATGATCCATCAATAGAACCTGCAGAGACAAAGGAAGACTATGGCTAAAGCACTAGTAGTAGATCTTCTAGCTACGTCCTTAGTCAGAGAGCCTCAGTAGGTAGTTTCGGTAGCACCCTACCCTTACCTTACTCTGGTTGGGGAAGGCCTTGTTGGTTGTCGATAAAGAATTCCCATTTTGACCATTCTATGAACCTTATAGTGAAGAGTGATTAGCCCCCAAAGGAAGGATCTTCTTTCGGTCTTGTGAATAGGGTGAGTGACTTTCAACGAGGTCCAAACGGGATCTATTGAGGTGCAGGAGGGTGATCCAGGGTGATTTAAGTTGTCCCATGCCAGGATGAAAAAATCCAAGGATTGAGAGTGAGAGTTATGATCCTGGAAGTCTTGACATACCAAGATGACAGAGCATTGGAACATTTTCTGAACTATTGAAATGAATTCTTTCCCCTCCCGTATAGACATGATTTGACAAAAGGATCGATATTTGGAAGAGAGGGAATAAAAAGAATCCACAGAGTCGACTGATGCATCTATACTATTGAGTTGAGAGAAAGATAAGATGGCCAATAGGCACTAGATAGCTGGAAATATCCCCTGATTTCCTTTAAAAATGGACACCGATCATGTATGCAAGAAATCAAAAATGAAAATTCTCGTATTGAATGTCAGAAAATGTGAGCGGGCAGTGCTGGGATAGAAGATCGCACCCACGCCGACTCAAAACCAAAAGCCCGAAAGAAGAGAGAGAGATATCTACCACTGAAGACGGAAAGGAATAGAGCTACTAAGAAAGAAGGGAGGGTTCACCTCTCCTAGGAAATTCACTCTTGGCTAATGGTCTAGCTTCACTCACTAGTAAGAACTCTAAAAAGAAGAAGAATTCTGAATTTCTATCCGGGCAAAGAAAAGGATATTAGGTAAGTGTTAAACTTATGTCCAAACTAGGAAACGGAATAGGGAAGCAAAGTGCCTAGTTCTAGACTAGGCTAGCATGGGAAAAGGAAAAAGGGAGTGAGTGGGCTACTGGCCCTAGCACACTTAGATAAGGCACGAAACTAATAGCAATTGAAGAAGAATCCATGAGAAGGACACTAGTCTCGTTGGATCACAGGCTAAATCGACATAGTTTAGATGTCCCTAAGACTTTTTCAGGCCAATGAGGAATAGAAGAAGGTCGCCTTAAGAGTTCTTGATAGTCCTTGGCAACAACCACCAGCTTCCCCAACGAGAAGACCGAGAGATAGAATCTCACCAGTCTATCTCTTTCCGGTATGGAGCCACCTTCTTCACTCCAGCATGCCTCATTTCCTTTCAAGATGGTTTCCGAGGCGATACTCGAGGAAGCTCCCGCCTTTAGTTCGTACTTCCGTAAAGTCTCAATCACGGCCGTCTCCCCGTTTCTTTTATGATTATCTTTTCTGCTTTCTTTGTGTTGTGGGTGCATCTCTTGCGAAATTCCCCTAGTCTCGGTCTTTTATCCTTAGAGTGTGTTCGTGTATTACTTGTACTGCTTTTCAGTGATGGCAATTAGAAAGGGCCTGATATTTTCGTTCTTGTCCATTCTGTCTTTCTCTGAAAGCGAGGGTTGGGTTGTAGGTGTAGAAGTAGTCTTTTAGCCTTTAGTCGGTTAAGATTTCTGTGATCGTGCTAGTAAGGTAAGCGGCTTGGCATTGTCTTTTGTTAGCATTCCAAGTCTTGGATTGGTCCATTCGTTAAGCATTGGAATCGGGACATCTCTTTGCCCGCTATTCCTTCTCTTTATGTCGAGACCATATCATTTATCTCTTAGCGAGTTCGAGTTCATCATTAATCTAAGCCCCTAAGGGAATCCCTTAAGTCTTTGAAACCGTGGAGCGATGGAGAACCGGAATTCTAGGTCTTTGAGCTTCGTTCCATCGACTTGGCTTAACAATAGGTGGTGGAGAAAGCGGGGCTTGCGGATCGCCCACTTGATGCGATTGATCGTCTATGTCGCCAGGTTCTTTTCTTAACCATCACCATAATATAGCTCCCTTCCTCCACTCCAGGACCTTTTCCGCGAATCGCGAACACGTGTTCCGGTGGCTTCAAGCGGATCGGCTCACCGAAATGTTGTAGATAAAGAACGAAAGGATTGGCCCGAGCCAAGTAGTTCGGCTAAGCTCGAAAGAAATTCAATTCATGTATGAGCCATCCATAAGGAAATTCTCCTAGTAAAGGTAATGTAAGTACCGATAGGCGAACTATTTCGAACCCCGGGATTCTATTAAATCATTGGCCTTTCCTTTCGTATCATAGGTGGGCGGATAGGTCCGGCTAGTTTGGTTTTTTGAAAGGACGAGGATCCTACCGTAACAAGAAGAGTTTTGACTTTTTAGCCCAAAAGGGACCTCGGAAAAGAAAAATCCATTTTCAATCAATCGATAATATAATCCACTTTCAATCAATCCACGATCGCTGCTCCCGGGCCTCCTAACAATGTGAGAACTCCTAGGTTAGCTACAACCATTACGCATCGACTTCTCGTGGAACGCCCTTGCTTTTCTTTCATTACTTGAAAGTAGTTGCTTGATGCACTGGTTTATCCCGCCGGTAAGTACTTATTGTCTCAAAGATTAAGCTAAGCCATGCATGTGTTAAGTATGAACTAATTCTTACCGTGAAATCTGCGAATGGCTCAAACAATCGATTAGACTTTGTTTGATGGTATCTCGCTACTCGGATAACCGTAGTAATTATAGAGTTAATACGTGCAACCCCTACTTCGGAAGGGATGCATTTCTTTTTATTAGATAAAAGGTCGACGCGGCTCGCCCCTTGCTGCGATGATTCATGATAACTCGACGGATCGCACGCCCTCGTTCAGCGCCTTGAGCCTCGGATCTTTCCTATTTACTTAAAACACTGGGAGCTCATCTTCTTGAGCAGCAGTAAAGGCTCTAACTCGCTCAATAGCCTCCAACCACATATACTTGTATCGATGGGAACCCCATTTCGCCCGGCGGATTCTAGTTTCGGGCGCCTGGCCCACTCGGACTGTGATGTGATCGCGACCAGTTTTCTTCACCCCACGGACCAGTACCCATGGCCCACTCCAGACCATGACATAGGTCAAGGGGAGCAAGTGCGTTGATGACCAGGGTAGGCCACCTTTTTTAGCCCATCTTGAGAGGCACAATGAGAGCTTCATGCCCCCAAGACTTACCGGAGTTATAAGGAGATACTTAGCCACACTAGAGAGCTTAGAAATTTCCCATAGGTCCACCCTGTCTTGTGTGATTGCGTGTGTTTGTTAGATTGCTTGGGGTTCTATGTTGGGCTCACTCTTTTTCACCTTAGGAAAATTGACTTATAGGCTGCGTTTCTGGGCCCTATGATGGACCTTTAGAATTAAAATAAATAGGGAAGGGCTTAAGCCCGATGTGTGAGACTTAGGATCCAATACGACTTGAGCCCATAAGGATTATGACTAGACCCAAGTTATAGCAATTGTGTGCAATTCTAAGCCATTCTGAGAGTTTTTTTAAGGGACCCCACGGAGCGGTTTATGGATACAACCCATCTTTTTTGGGCTTTGGATTAAGCCCAATTTGTTTGGACTCGTTAGGTTTGGCCCATTACCTTGAGTGAGGCCTAACGTGTACGCCTCTTGTCATGAAGATGTGATCTTATCTACTGATGGGTCTTGTTCTAAGCCTAATCCTCTCGTCTTAGGGTAGGATATCCATAAACCTTAAATCACGGGAACTTTTCCTTTTTGGTTGACAAACACATTGGGTGACTAAGCCCACTATCCTAAGCAGATAGGGTCCCATCTTGTGTTGGGTTAAGGCTCCACCTTATGTTGGGGTAAGGGCTTAGTTGAACCCAATTTATTCACTTGTAGTCTAGGGCTTTGCTTGGCATTGGGCTTCGCTATAGCTTGCTTTCCTGGTCTTGGATTAAACCTCTGCTCTCCTAATTCAGTCTATAGGCTTTGGTTTAGGTTCAATCTTATAAGTTTAGCTTAGGTCCATCAATCAATCTCTCATAAACCCCTAAGATGAATCTATATGGGGCCTTATGTTAGGCCTAGCTTATGTAGGCTATCTTTCACATATGGTTTAACCCATACTTTAAACTCTTGTCATTAGGCCCAAAATTCCTTGTAACGCTCTAAGAGGGTAGTGAGGCTTAGATTCCATAGAGTTCAACCTGCATTGGGCTTTAGTTAAGCTACATCCATTTTAGAATAGGATCTTTTATGTAGCCCAACTCATAGAGAGTTCTGTCACTTGGTCTGAACCTATTTCTTCTATTCCTATGATTTTTCAGTGATGGGTTTTATCCTTTTAGGATTAGGTTTCTATCCCATATCGTGTTGTGCTAAGCTCATTTCTCTTATTAGGTCTTACCTTTTGTACTATGTGGACGTTCAGATTGCATACCATGCAAGTCATTCATTATCCACACATGTCATACATCTTTCATATAGGATGATCTTAGAAAGCACCTAAGTGTTGGACATTTGCATGATACAAGTAAACTATAGCCTAGAAAGAAGCAGGCAAAGCAAGGCTTTTAGGATAGACAGTTACAAGGGGGGATCGAGTCTAAGTCCTAGGTGGGGAGTTTCTCAACCAATAGCGATAGGGAACAACTTATATACAAGGAGCTTTGACAGTAAAGTTGAGGGTCCCGTAAGGTGCTCTAATAAGAAGGAATGATCGATGAAATTGAGCGAAAGTAATAGGGCACCGAGCTGCATACTTTTTGTGAGAGGGGGGAGATGGATGAGAAGAAAGTCCCACGCTATGAAAAGCAGAGAGACCCGCTTAGTAGATATAGAAGTTAAGGCAAGCAAGGGCATGATGCATTCATTCGACTCAACCAAGAAGAAAGGCTCTAATGGTTGTACTTTTGGGGCTACGTGGAGAGAGGATCGGGCTAATTGAAACTTGCACTTTTTCAATGGGGACGGGAAGAAGGGGACAAGTGAGGACAGCATACTAGAAGACGAAAGCAAGTCAGTCTATGTTCTATTGTCAGAGAGGGTCGGTCCCGTATGAAAGCGATACTCTAACCGCTGAGTCAAGTAGGTCAAGCTGAGTCAAGTCAGAGAAAATAGACCCATATAAGAGAAAGTGTTATCACTATACGAAATGAAGCAGCGGCTAGCACACTAAGCTAAGATCAACCACTTGGAGAACGCAGAGCCTTTCTTTATCGGGCTGCCTCCTTTAATAAGTAGATTCCGATTCATGCGATCGTTCTCTGCTACATTGGTCTTTTCATTCCCCACTCGCCACCCTAACAAAATGTTTCCACTATATCTCAGGAGGGAAGTACGGCGGGTCCTAGTAGGAAAAAATTCACTAAGAATAATAAGTATGGTATACAACAATGGATCAATTCATTCAACAAAACAAAATCCGTTCGGATCAGACCAGGATGAATGGGATTGGTCTGACCTCTCGCACGAATGTAAGACTCCCCGCCGACAGATGCCCCATGCCACCTTTTGAACAAACTATGCCCGAGAATGAATTGTGATATAGCACCGAATAAGCCACGGCTCTATTCCCGACTCGAAATCCATAAAAGACTTTAAGGGAGAGAAAATAGGGGCCCTATACCATACATCATGTTGCCTCGGGATGATCTGCATCTTACATCATTGCAAAGACGACCAAATAGAGGCAAAGCAGTTGCCCCTTATATAGGTTGGCGCTAGCGCTTTATATTAGACTAATAATATATATAGTTTATTAATGTTGGGCTTTTCCTTATTAGTCAAGTTGCTCGAGGCCGGAAAATTAGAATACAATCTAGAGGATCCGGTCGAATGGTAGAAGACGGTACCACTTATAGGGTATTTTTCCCTATCTTTTTCAGTGCCCGAATTGGAATAGAAATTAGCTTTAAGTGAAGCAAGAAGGATGTATGCTTTAAGGAAAAGGTTGAATCAAATCATGGTTGAGAAGGTTGGAGTGCAATAATGGTTCACGGATTGGGTCAATGCCACCAGTCTATTCACCAACAATGGAGATTTGATTAGCTTACTTGTTCGGAAGCTTGGGGAGGGAATAGATGCTAAAGGAGGCGAGCATAAGGTCTAAGGCGCTCAAGTGCAAGGCAAGAGATATCAAGGTCGAGTAACTAACTAGAATGCAAGCATGGTCAATCGGTGGTCAAGTCGCTATCGCCGGTCAATGGGGGATGAGGTACGCCTGGTCAAAGGTGCGGCTTCTTTCCAAAGATTGGTCAAGTCTCTCTCTTCCAGGTCTTCTATTGCAAGGAAGGATGCGCTAATTAATGGGAGGAAGAAAGGACGGAGCCCTTCTTCCTTCCCAAGTTCTCATCAAGCCGATGATGGCAGATGGATTCACCAGATTATGGGGGCAAGATCGAGTATGATGCGCAGAGATAGATAGGCTCGATAATGAAGGCAAGCCGGGGCAAGGGGGTCTCAAGGATCGGAAGGGCTAACCCACGCACTCAAGCGATTTTGAAAGCTCGCAACTCTTTGTCTTTCCCGGCCCACAACTACCCAATAAAGCCCGCTCCAATACTCGGTCTTGAAGGAGGTCCAAGCGCTAATAGGTGCCCCCTGGTCCGCTAAGCCGTGCACGACCCCTCTATCCACCTAGGAAGGGAACAATCCAGATGACTTCTCTTTTCACGACCATTGCAATCAAGAAAGAGGCTTATTTGAGATCATGTTGAGTTTCCATTTACCGGGATTTTTCAATGAATTGCGATTTCTAAACAAGGCCCCTATATGCGTAACACAAAAGGTTCATTGGCGTGCATTGGCCTATAATTGGCCTAGAGAGAGAGGACAGAGAATGTCCAACCTTCTAAGCAAGCAAAGAAAGTGAAGCAAAGAAAGCAAATAGTCGCTCTTCTTTTTAATACGTGGACCGGGTGTAAGAAGTCATCCTCAAAGACGAACAAAGTGCATGTGTGAAGTGGGCCTGGTCGGCCGATGTTGTATCTTTCTCATTCTCTAACCTAAGAGCAAGGCAAGAGCTTGTGGAAAGTGAGATCAGAGCTCTCTTCGGAGTAGAAGTTCAGTATCCTCGATGCCAGTCTGAGTAGGCGCGGCCGAGAAATCAAGCTCTATTATAGGAGTTATAGATGGCCGTCCAGATCACGGGTCAAATCTAAAGGGAAGGTTGAATCCTCTTTCGGGGAGGACATATCTCCTCTTTTTTCATTGGCGATCTCATCTCTGTTGATGAATAGAAGAAAGAGATAGATCAAGTATAGCTTGGGTTAAAGCCAGCAAGCTATGAGTTTGGCATAAAAGTCTGAGACCCTGAGACAGATATAGAAGGTGCGACAGAAAGTCCCTCTCCCTTCGTGGTTTAATTGGAAAGCCAGGTTGACTTCAAGTCAAACTAAAGAAAAGCGCTCATCGCAAGGTTGGACTTTAGGCTCAATTGGGCGATTCATCCGTGTTTCGGGTAAAGGCTAAATGGGACTTCTTTCAACGATTTCTCAAATCGAGAATAGTTAAGCTTTTGATCCTTCTCTTTCAAGAAGAGTTTAGTCTTCGGAAAATAGGCGGTTTCAGCTCTCGGATGTCATACAATTCCTACTATTCCCATGATCCGCAATCAAAGCATCATCAAGTATAGAAGCATAGAGCATCATCGTCGGCGAGCATTCTTCTTTTCATTTTCGAGATATGCCACCTTTTACGGGTATTTATGGCTATCAATCTAGTTTGAGAATGGTGTTACTGATTTAGGAAAACTAGAAGTAATAGGGTGGTGAACCGGATAAGGCTATGTATCCACGCCAAATGCGAGAAGGAATGGGGAAGTACATGGGAATGGTGCTCTGGCCGACGACAAAGGGAGATCCTTTAGCTTGAGACCTAAGTTGATTGAAAGTCGACAATGAATGAGCTAACATTGAGCTAATCTTTCTCTACATCGGCCCATATTCTATAGAAGAAGAGTCTCTAGCTTTCTTGACAAGACTCCTTTTTCTTTGAATTCCTTTATGGATGATAGAACTATCCGCATACCAAGCCTAGAGCAGGATCGGGGCCCAACATTGATGGAGTCGGGATCGAGGAAGTGATTGATTCCGAAGGCGTATAAGCATAAGTACTCACCCGTGTGGCAAATGTTAGTCCGCCTATTTCCACTAATAAACGGACATCTCCATTTCAGATTTGTCTACTTTCCTAGTGGAAAACGTTACCTTGTCTATTTTCATTCTCAAGAGCATCTTTCGACTGAACTTTTTTCAACTCCCCCTGGGGGAAAAAGTGGATTAAAAGAACTAAGTTCGAAGATAGGTACCTCTCCACGTACTACCGAAGTAGTAGTGGAAATCCCAGGATTTAGTCAGATTTGCCAATTCTATAGATGAATAGCACGAGAACCTCTCTTGTTGGGGATGAGCTCTCCCGCACATCAGGGGCTCTTTCTACCCCTCCCGCGGATGGATGTTATTGTCATCTCGGTAAGAGGATTTCGACTATTTATCCCACTCAAGGCGGGCACATTCCTTATTTCATTATAGTGACTTAAAATGTAATCAATTATGATGATTTAAAGTATTATATAATTTATATCTCTCTAATAAATACAATACTATAATCTAAAAAATTTAAAATTTTCGTGACTTAAATGTGTCAAATAATTGAAACTTTATGCAAATAATTATAAAGATGAATTTGTTGTATTTTGAAATTCCAACTTATCTCACGCACAAACATTGAACATCAAATCGTGTTTTATCATTATTTATATTTATTTAATTTATTTGGCAAAAATCAAAAGGTATTAAGAAAATATTCATTATATAATGTTTATCATTCTACATTGTAGTTTGTTGTTTCTATTTTCATTTTAGGAATGAGTTTTTGCACATATTTTTGTTTTAACTCTTATTGCAGTATGTTCTTAAAGTTCAAAGCCTTTGACGATAATGATGATGTTTGATTATATTTGAATTTTAAGACTTTTATCCTTGTAATGAAACATAAAAAAATTTGTGTAATTTAGTTTTGCATATTTAGTTTGATTGTTATATTGTTATACATGCTTTAGTATAAAAATTATATTTAAATAAAAACATTATTTTTTTTGGCTTGTAGCCCGTTAGTGGCCCGTTTAGCCCGAAGCCCGCTAGGGTTAGGGTTAGGTTCGCAAAATGCTAGCCCGCATAGTAGTGGCCCGTTTATCCTGAAGACCGTTTAGCCCGAAGCCCGTTAGGGCTGGCCCTATAGGGCTAGGGCCAGCCCGTTTAACATCTCTAATTTCAAATCATCATTCACCAGAAATCCTCACCTATTGCACGTACTTACAAATAGATTTCCCTCCCCGCCTACTTCCTGGTGGCTACCATATCCCATCTCGCCCTATCTAGTAAGGGGGTTAGGGGATAGGGTTGGTCGGTAATCAAGGCCTAGACCTCTTGCAGGTGAGCCAGCCCCTGTACCTACATTTATATCAAAGCACCCATAGAAAAGAAAGAGGAAGCCGCAGCAAAGATATGGGACAAGTGGTAGGCTTAGATCATCATCTCGATTGGAAATCGAGCACATAATCATTAGCTATGCTATGTATTTTCAATCTCTCCCGAATACGCTATTATGAGGATTTGCATACGGACAATTCGATGAGGACGATTTCTTGCGAGAAAGAAAAGGGATACCGCATCAGGACCTTTATCACGACTTTCGCCTCTAGTGTACCCCGCTTCCACAAGCATCACGAATAGCATTTCTGTTGCGGTTTTTGGCAAAAGGTGTCCTCTTCTGTACCCTTGAATCCACAAGCCCCTGCAGAGGACCATAGTGAGTTTTGTCGCGGGGCTTTGTTATTATGGCTCCCGGGCACTCTTTTTTCTCTGTCTCACCACTCTATTATGTGGTTGGCAATGAGTTGTCCTCTTACCCATTTAACGATTACGATGTATTAGTAATCGCCAATACTACTGATTTGCTAACAAGTATGAAGAATCGTTGGGTCTCCTAGGAGTATCCATTTCAAAGGACAAATCATTAGTGTCCAAGAATGGTTCCTTGGAGTTTGCTAAGAAGTTCTTTGTGAAAGGGGTCCAAAAGGACCTCTCTCCAATTTCACTTCGCGACATCGACGGTTCGCTCAACCTTGGCATGTGCAGCTTTATAACATAAGATATCCGAATACCTTATTTAGTTTAGGTTAGCTGGTGCCGGTTATACTAAGGGAACCAATCAGTCCCCAAGCCGGAAAAAGCGGAGCTCGGTGATTAGACGTAAGGATTGCTCCTTCTACGGTCCAAATGAGTTAGACTCGTGCTTCACCGAAGGAAAAAAGCATCTTTGGAGGAGTGCACTAGACCCTAGCGAGGGTCGAGGCCGACGTAGCCATTTGCCTTTCACGAAGAGGATAGTGCTTTCAGACGGGGTTCTCAATCGTGCCTAGAAGCAACTAACCATGAAGCGAAAGAAAGAGTGCATTCTTTTATTCATACTATGGTACGGTTTGATGCGCTATCACCAAATAAGCAAAAGAGCAAGAAAAAGAGTACCAAGCAAGCAAAGGAGCAAGGCCCACAAAGAAACTAGTAAGGTGCGAGTGTGTGAGTGCGCAATTCCTTCTCTTCGGTAAGTGTCTTTGCATGTCTTAAGCATAGTAGGAGAGATTTCTTTACGAATGATTTCAAGATGGCAAGCTTTGGAAATAAGCCAATCATAGTCGCACATTCATATTCAAGATGTTTACGAATAGGGACGAGACTCGGAAGGACAAAGCTAGACTTCCCAAGGACGAGTTGACTTGCCTTATAGGGGTAGGTAAGATCACAAACTAGACTTTCAATCGCATCAAAGAAGTCATAAAGAGCTTGGCCCGTCTCGTAAGCTCCTCTCGGAAAGGAAAAGAATCTTATCCGATCGGCCTGTCCGCTCATTCTCACATTTTACTAATTGGTTGAAATATCCCTTCCTTAAGGCTTAGACAGCGCATCTTTCAGGCTTTGAATCGTTTTAATCGGTAAAATGACATCCATATCCATGGACACCAAAGGCTTCCTAGCCGGAGAAAGACGATTAAGTCTCATCGAGAAGTTCTATCAAAGCCGATCTTGCTAATCGCGAACCCTGCGTCTTTACTAAGAAGATAAAAAGGGCTTTTTTCGCCGCTCGCTTGATCATGCTAATGCCCTTCCCGATCATTTCTCGAGTTGATTCATAACCTATTGTTGGAGGAGAAAGGTGGCATATAAAAAACTAGAAAAAAGCATCCGGGTTTCGTGCCATTAGTTCCCAAATTTAAGATTTTGCCCGGATAAACTTCAATCATGGATTCTTGGGCGGTCTATTAGGGAAAAATGAAATTGTTAAGTGAAAAGAAAAAACTAAAGAGAAAGAATGGTCTGTAAGTTCAGTCTTCAGGAAGTTCTCCTTCTTATCTATTTTCTTCTTTCTTAGGGGCATGCTAGAGAATGGCAACTTATCTTCATCAGGCTCAATGGCAAAGGGTTTAAAACTCTTCTCCTTCGGACCCTCGGGAACAAAGAAACTCAAAGATAAATTCCCATCCTCAGGAGCATAACAGTCAAAATTTCAAGTTGGATGAATGCTTCCTAAGGGTGGATTTTAGTGAGCGGGGGAAGGGGGAATTTGTTAGGATAACGGGTTCCCGGGAGTACAGGGAGGTTGAACAAGAGATGGCACTTTTTGACTTGAAAGCCGAGAGGCTAAAGAAAAAGTCCATCAACCTCGTGTTGAGTCATTCCATCCCGGTGGGTGAAGAGGCCGATGTCGGGCGAGCAATCGATATTCTCTTGGACGAGGGCGACCCCTAATCCCTCGCCAAGGCGGAAAGTGCGATTTCTCGTCCCAATAGCCAATGATTTGAAAGCCTTCATCCGGGAGTTCAAACAATTACACCCAAATGCTCCCTGGGACGACTTCGATGTGCCTTAGTTTCGTTTCTCTTTGTGAATCTTTCTTTTTTAGGAGATGTATTCCACATCTCTCTCTTTATCTATCTCTCGATGTCCATTGCCAAAATGCCCTTGCTTTTCAATTGTCGTAGGTAACGCTTGAAATCATCGATGTCGAATTCAATCATAGTAGCTTACGGATTCGGAACCTCCTGGTCTGAAAAGATTGAATTACTTCAAAGGGAGGGAGGAAAGGCTACATGAAATCCCAGGTCACTATTATCCGAGACTTTCTCTCCAGTGGCTTTCCGCGCACTCCCTTTATTTATTGTTATTGTGAAAGCCGATTACCTCGTGATAGTACATGTGGGATTTGGTTATCGAGGTCCGAGGAGATGATTGTGGGAACGATTCAAAGGTTCGCTACTAGGAAAAAAAGATTCAATCCACTTGTTGGCCTCGCTTCTATGTCCTGTAGTTTCTAAGGCATTTCCTTCAAAGGAAATGGGCTTGTTGGCCCCCTTCTTAGCTCTTGATGCCTCGCTTTAAGCTTCGTCGGAGATTTTATGGCCCGTAGCTTACAACATCATCTTATGAGAAGGGCATGTAGCTCGATACAATCTAAGGCCGAGTTGCTTACTTGCGCACGAAGAAAAGGGCGATTTAATTCCGCCATTCCCATCCCTCATCGTGGTCCAAACTTGACAAAAATTTTGATGTGGATGAGAGAGAGCATATTTTTATATATCCCCACAATTATAGCTATTAGATGAGAAGAGACTTCGCGCCATGGAACATGTCCAGTCTACCGAGTAAATTTCCGTGCATTCCAAAATAAGGTAATGTAATATAGAGAAAGTTCAACATAGGGAGAAAGTCTTGCTCTTCAAGACTGACGTGAGCCTCATCTAAGATGGAAACTCCTTTTTTGCTCGCTCTCTTCTTCATCATGCGCATCATGGTCGGGTGAGTTGGCCCATTGTGAATTAACCTCGAGTCTTCCAATCTGATCATGCATTTTTTAAGATGCGGAACCAGGAGCCTTCCTCTTCAAAATAGGGGTCCATTTTTGTAGGGGGTAAGGAAGATGCCGAGGTCTTAATAGAAAGGGGTTGATAGTCCCGTCTGCTAGGCTTTTCCGAACTTCCTTCGCCCGCTCGCCCGTGAAATCCTTTTCTTCGCTTTTCCCAACGATATATCCCCATTCTTTAGTATTGAAGCATATATTAGTTCCAGAGAATCATCCGAACATTTCGGGATACGGTTGGTTGTCAAATGGGGGAAGAGGAACGAGAGGCGTCCCTAAGCTTTCCGCCTCACTAGTAGGTGATGAGGGGATTTCTAAAAAGGGGTAATTTAATCTGCCGATGCATTCGTTCGGATACATTCTTCCTTCTTCACCCTTTCTTTTCAACCCACCCTTACTAAAAAGTGAATTTGCCTCTTCCCGGAAATGAATTGAGCGGCGGCGAGGAGGTCCGATTCCATAGTGATTTCGCTCTTTTTTGGAACTTCGATTCCTGGGGACAAAGAAAGTGACTTCGGAGTTTTGAATTCTTTAACCTCCTTTGAATTACGTAACTTGAGGGGGTAGCATCTCTCTTCGAGCGCAAAGGCAAGCTCGGATGGTGTTTATTTGGCGGAAGGTCCTGGATTAGTTTGTACGGTGTAGGTTCCCGAGTTTCATGCGTGAACCTTGATGTTGTGGCATTGGATTAGTATGGATCCCCATATTAGTAGCTTCAAGAATATTGGCGGATTTAATTAAGGTATGCCTTAACTTCATTCCAATTGAAACAATTTTCATCATTCATGTCATAGATGCCATCACGCAAAGTAGGACACTCTTCGATGGTATGGCCCGTATCGGTGAAATGGACAGATTTTAAAATAGTCGAGACCAGGAGGCCAGGGGAGTGGTTTATCTCTAGCGAGAGAAATGGCTTTCCAGGCCATAAGGATGGAGAATAGGGTAGGAATGGATAGGGGTAAAGGGGGTAGTGAGCTCTATTGGGTCCCCAGGGTAGCTTGGGAGCACCTTGTTGCTGCGAGGATCATAATCGGCCGGAGGCGCTGCGTTGTTATAAGCGGAGTTCAGGCGGAGCTTGCGCTTGGGGTTTTGCGGTTGCGATTGGGTAAGGATGGGCGGGCGGCGGTTTTGAGTGGGTTGGGGCCGCCGCGCCTCCCGGATGGCTTGCCGATTCCGGGTGCTCTGTTGTCTGTGCATTCTGTTGTGCTTGAACCGCATTAATTTGATCCGGAGTGATGGTAACCTCTTGAGTTGGTCATGTTGGGTTCTTAGGGTATTCTTTGGCTTGCCTTCTCCCCCATTAGAATGTTCCTCAAGAAAGTGATAGACTGAACTTCGTCCATCCTCTACATGTGGGCACTGTTCAAACAAGTTGAGGGAATGTTCGTAAATCTCCTAGACTATCGCTTCCTTGATGGGCCCATGCAGTTATCGATAACCATCATCATCGCATCTTCCTCTTTTATGTTCCATTTTGTTTGCTTTAGCCGCTAAATTCCTCCATCGATTAACAAAGGTAATGAATTCAAAACCGGATGAATTTGATCATTCACCGGATCACGAGATTGGTCAATAGAACCTGGTGCAACTATTGGCCGGTGAATCGTCAATCACATCGTCAAAACTACGTAGAGCATCAAGGGGGAGAGATGAGTTCCACTTGAGTGCTTTCCTTCTAATGACCACGAGAAAGGTGTTTCAATAACAGGTGATCGGGAATCAAGGCCCGGCAATCCCCCGAGAAGTATGACAAAGAAGTGATGATATGGGTCGTCGACCCCATTGTATTTACTAAACTTCGGTATCTTGAAGCCTTCCTACAGAGCTACATCCGGATGTCGGCAAAAATCCTGGAATAGTTGTGTACTTCCGTATTGGTCCGCTTCATCAGTAGCTTGTATCATTGCCTCAATCTCTATCTTTCCGATAGGCTTCTCCATGGGGACCACAGAGCATTTATAACTCTTCAATAGGAGATTTATAAGCGAATCACTTTCGAGTCCTCTCAGATTGACCATTCATAAAATAAGGCGCAGAAGTTCTTTTCATCCAGAGAGAGGCTCATCCATGATTGGGAATTGGAATGTGGTGATTTGGATGCCCCTCCATTGATCTTGGCTTGCTTCATTGCATTCATGAATTCTTTGTTTGATTCTTCGGCTTCTTCCGATCCGCTTGCCATCAATCATTTCCCTCTATTCCAAGTATTCGAAGCTCTTTTTGAGCCTCCTTTCGTGGTTCTTCAGATGCATTATTAACCGAACTCGAAGGCAATGCGTCTTCCTCATTGATAACCATGACTTGTCCTATCGCTTCGGAGATTTTTAGATAATTCCCTCTTAGTTTTGAGTAAGGGGGCCCATTCTGAAATATTCTTCTTCCTCTTTAGCTTTTCCCCATCTTACTAATCATAATGGCAATCGGTCAAAGCCAAGTCGGAATTCCTGCAAAGACCAACAAGTATCCATTCTTAATACAAAGAAACCACCGGCTTTTCTCTTAAATTATGCACGATTTACTGGGGTTGTCTTCCTTTCTTGGGAGTTAAGCGATGAGTTGGGTAAGCTTCCTAAGTGTATGGCTTCTCCGGGGCGACTAAGGACACACCCAACCAAACGATAGGTAAACGGGTCTCCTTTGGTACAATCTCCTCCGCTGGGCCTATCCCGTATGGTTGTTTTCAAAAAGTAGTGCAATCAAAAAGCATTCTATGAACGAATTCCTTCATAGTCTTCATAGAGTAAGTAGAGTAGAGAGAAATGGGAGTAAGCCTTTGGTATTCTGTTCTTATTACTTAGTTCATGTCTATCTCTATCTAGAATAATAGATCCTCGTGAAGCGAGAGAAAGATCGATCAAGTATTTAGAACTAGATTCGGAAAATTCACATAAAGAAAAAAAGGTGAGGCTTGAGTCTACTTTCGATTAGAGTTTCGACATAAAAAAGTAGAGTAGAAAGAAGACTCACTACTCAATTCGGCGACACCCTTGCAGCCTTTACAAAGATTTCCTTCTTTGCTTCTTTTTTGTTTGAAATAGGACCGGCCGGGTATAATCTGGTTGAGAGAAAAACCCCCAGTGGCGGAAATTCCAATGGTTGGCTAACTCGCTAACATAGAAAGATCTAAAATGAAGGAAAGCACGCCACAAAGCTAATAAGACTGATTGAATCTCATAAAAGACAACCATAAATCGACACATCGACAACTCAATGATGTTCTATATAATTATTAGATGAAGACTTGTTCTTTGAGGACTAAGTTGCACAACCGCCCTTGTTGATGGCCGAAGTCTTGAAGACATACCGTACCCTTTAATCATGTTAGATCATGGGTCTGCGATAAACATCATCCCTTTGAAGATGTTCTTTCAAGTTGGGATATACTATCAATGATCTCACCAACCAATGCATGATACAAGGATTCAACCAATCGGGCAACAAGCCCTAGGCACCATCCGATTATGGTTAATGATCAAGATATGATGACTTATGTCACATTTCACGCCATCGATGCTATCACCTCAACCAATGTTCTTTTGAGACGCCCTGGCTACACGAGCACAAAGTAGTGCCTCTACATGGCATCGTGTTTTAAGTACAAGACTCGAAGGAGAAACCAATAGGATCTTTGCAAATACCAAGCCTTTCACGACTACGAAGCATTCTATGCAGATTCAAAATTCATTCTATTTGGAGCCAACTAAGGATTTTTACCTACACCTCCAGCATTAAATGGCTTTCTCGGAAAAATTCAA
The DNA here is from genome assembly GCA_016081115.2 of Rehmannia glutinosa. NCBI lineage: Eukaryota > Viridiplantae > Streptophyta > Magnoliopsida > Lamiales > Orobanchaceae > Rehmannia > Rehmannia glutinosa. Next base: position 18,870,084 of record CM071929.1, read on the forward strand.
TAAGAATATTGAAGCAGTCGCCGGTGACCATGAAGAAGACTTATCGCTACATCCCTAGTGAGCACCATCGGGAAAGTGATCCCATCTTTAATATCGAGTCTCTCTCAAGAGGTTCCATGTCTAAGACTCAAGATCTCTCCAAACGTTGGTCATACCAGTCGATGCCACTAAGGCGGAGATAAGATGGAAAAGGAGACGCCCTGCCACTAGACGTCCTCCTTTACGTTCTCTTCTACGAAAGTTCGATGTTCCCACAATCCGACAAGAATGAAGGTCGTGAAGCGTCACTCTCCGTTTTGCTGCATGATTATAAAATCATTCACTTAATGACGGAAATGGGCTATGACCCTATCAAAACCTTCTTATTGAAGAGATTTCCGTTCTAGACCAAGGCTTCATAGGCCTATAGTCCATTACCAGCGAAAGCCATTGGTTACGCACAAGTCACAAAGGAAAAGCATTCACTCGCTCGTCTATGAATGACACCAGCTAAAGAAAGACAGCCAAAACCGAGGACTAGAAACTGGAAAGCACCTAGCTATCGCCATTGCCCGGGTCTTCTAGCGCATCCTATGAATGGAAATGACAGATAGCGAAAGCCATTAAGAAAAGCAAGTTGTCCATCCGCTTCCTAGACTAGTATCTCCTTGTTGAGGACTACAAGACAGACTCAATCAGCATGTACCTCGGCAGAGGAACAAGCTTAAAGAAAAAGGAAGCGTTAGCAATCGAATAGCGGACTCAGAAAGATCTTCGCATCACCGATTTCGAAACAAAGACTCTATGATAATTCGAAAGGAGGTTTCGGATGGGATGGCACTCTTTGTGAATTCTTTCCTCGGAGTGCGGGTTCATCTCTCTCTCTAAAGGTCTTTTCAAGTGCTATCCTACAAGTAAAGTCAAGTCTCAGCAAGTAAGATTATTAGCCCCAACGATAAAGGCATGGGCATTTTTAGGGATTAGCCCGCTTCCCATTACGACCTTTAGATTCTACTTTTTTCTGGATCTGTGGTGTTCCCACTATCCGGACTTGTGTACTTTCATCGTTCAGGTAAGTGTGGGTCCGAGAGCGGTACAAACGTACAAAAAAGTGGGGTACATTGTGAAGCTTACTATTTTTGGTCCGGGATGACCTACCATGAAAGGTAATATAGAGATAAATTGTATATACCTGTTGAGCGAAATTTCTTGTCCTGGGTACATAATAAATCGCTCCGTGGCTAGAAGTTGGTGACTTTAAAAGCAGGTAGTGACCCAATATCAAAAGAGCACATAGCGTAACAACGTTTATGTACTTCATAGCTCTCCTAGGTACACATCCCCCAGAGAGTAGCAAAGAGCCTTTCCTCTTCTATCTCGGTGATTCCGGGGAGAATGGGACCCAAATGAACCTTCCTCTGAGCGGCTCGTGATACCTTGTTAAATTTGGTAGCTTGTTTGCTATCATAATGATTGGAACGTTTTTCGTCTTAGTGAAGACTTTCCCATACTTGGTATCAAGCCGGCATTCTTGCCCATCCAAAGACCTTGAGTATCGTGTTAGCATAAGTTGTTCCTTCTTCTCTCGCCTCCCGTAAGGCTACTGTCTTCATTCTCGCTCATCAAAGACCTATGCGTCATAGGCATCGTGTCCCCTGAGAAATCGTTTATCCTTGCGCTAGCGCTAATAAAGTCGATTTTGAGTACGTCTTGGTCTAGCCATTAGAGATAGAGACTAAGTTAAGTCAAGCAAAGCTTTGCTAAGAAAGCAGTCTCATGTTTTAGATAATCAGTTTGTCTCAGGTAGCCTAATTCTCCTTTCGAACTACGGGATTTGGGTTGGATATGGTGATAAGCCAAGCCTAAAACTCCTGTCGCTTAACCCGGTGAAGAAGAGCTTCCAATCAAATATGCTTAACACACCCAGCCTAAGGGCTACGAGTGGGGATTTCTAGGGAGATTCAAGCTCCTTAGCCTTTTGTTAGCTTCGGTGGCCTGGAGTCTTCTACGGGGCATCTCTTCTTTATAGATGAGGAAGTCGATTCAGAACACGCAAGAAAGGGTTGATGGAACCATGCAAAGAGTGCTCATTAACTCACTAGCGTCCCAATGAAATCACTCCAAAGTACTTCTCCATTTCGAACAAGCTCTTGGTGAAAAAAGATCGGCGTGTAGTGTAGTCCTAAAAGCGCCTATGGAAGATCTATTATTTTCCTTCGCACCAAGTCAATCTCCATGAATATATTCTCGCCAGCTTCTCATTCATCTTTCCCGACATGAACTATTGGACAAGCGTAGGCCCTGTGTACCACTAAGGCCAAGTCACTAAGCAAATGAAATCCGCGATAAAAACCGACTTGAGAAGAGGTGCGGCGGGAAAGTCAGCTATAAAAATAAGATAGAGATGGGAAAGGACATTGATTATTTCATTTCCGAGCTGGGATAAAGCTCTTTTTCAGTGAGAGTGCCATCAAATGGAAAAGGAAAGCTGTGTTAGGAGAAGCAGGAAGGCATGGGAGTCAAAGGTAGGACCGAGAAAAGGCTACCGGCGAGAGGACCCGCCCCTACACCCAATGTCTTTCTTAGGCCCTTTCTTTTCAATCTTCTACGCCTCCGGATCCCTTTCAACTACAAGTGTCCCAACCAATATGCACATCGCCCTTGGTCGAATGATCGCTTTAGACCTTGCTTCTGTCTTCAACTAGAGAGCACTTCTAGGCCTTTACCGCTATCCCTAAGCATCTTTATTACCGGTGGAAACATTTAGAGCTCTCTCTCCTTTCTTGGGAGTTGGGGTTCAAAATCTTCATTCTCACTCATTCCTTCGGTCGAGGTAGGACTCAATCCTAGAATTAATAGAAAGTTTCTATATAGTAAAGAGATCATACCTGTTATGATGCGAGATTTACCCGGTGCGATCTCCGATTGCCTCTTATTCCTTTTGTTGTAGGACACTCCCTTGTGCAGGCCCAGACTCGTCTATCCACTACCTAAAATTTATGTAGTTTTCGGAGTAAACAATGTAAACAATGACGGAAGAAGTTCCAGGAAATGTTGTAAGGACATTTAAGTCTTACTGCGACGTTGGAAAAATATTATCGAGGAGCAGGTCGAATAGTCGAAGAAGGGGCCTGCTTTAGTATTCGAAGTCTTCGATGTATTCATAAGGTGGTCGATTTTGTTTGCCCCTATGTCTTTGTGGAGCATTTTCGATCATTTATTTCGTAGAGGAGGGACTGCAACTATGGTGCCCCATTGCCGAGTGGCTAAAAGGGCGATTCTAGCTTGGCGATTTGCCTTGCCTTTCCCTTTCCAGCGGCCTAATCCCTTTAATCGATGTGGTCGAAATCATTTAAGGCGTATTTGTTTTTGCTTTCGAATCCGATTAAGGTGAGAGCGAGGGTTCCAGGTGGATCATCCCTCACGCCTCGTCTTCCCTTCGTGATAAGGCTAAATCGAGTGTTGATCTAGTTCAGTTAGCTCAAAGGTTCGAAAGGGAACAGGCTCCCCAGGGCTGGGGATAGGAGAACAGTTTATTTCAGTACGCCGATAAACTAAAAGTTTCCACATCAAAAACTTGTAATATGACCCTTTAAGCATTCTACATTCTCTAAATATGCTTACTTCCCTACTAGCAGAGGTAAATAGCCCTATTCTGCTCTATAAAACCCCTTATTATCAAATCCTAACCCTATAAAAAAAGATTAGAAAAAAGCTTGTTTAGTACGCCCTGTTCCTAGCAGACAGAGACTCGGAGATCCTTAGCTATTTACAAATGGGAGATCTTAGTTCCTTATAAAGAATGGAATAACTTTTTTCTAGAATCGCATATATTACTTACAATGTAATGAATGAATTCCTCAACTTGTTAGTCAATCGAGTTATTTCATTCCAAGGACTTACACCGAGCTATCTCAGATTACCTTTTTATGAAATTAGATGCGCTTACCTTACTATTCGAAATGCGGGGATATAGTCAAAAGGTATGTAAATGTAATTTTTCGAGGGTTGGATTTGATTTTAGGCCCCACCTTTCACCGCACTCTAGATCGCCGGGAGATTAGATAGCCGTTTAGCCCAAGATAGATTGACTACACGGGCCGGGATCGATAGACTAAGGGTGGCTACAAGGAAACAGAACTATTGCTACATCGATTGCGCTGGACCGACAACAAAAGCAAACTTCCAATGGATGAATGAAAGGCTTTACTAGATTAGAGGGTCTCTCCGTTGAGACATTAAGGAAAATGTTAGACTCTCACCCACTTTCTAACCCTATTTGATCGTTCCACCACTTGTTACAACATAAGGAGACCGCAGCGAGACTACATTAGCAAGTGACGCAATGTTGCGTGGACCGACCTCTCCATGAGCAAGAGGAAGTGTTCGCGTGCCTATCGACAACACTATCCCCTCATTGTTGACTCTATAATGCATTAAGGACACTAACATCTTTTCTTTATCCCCAAAAACATAGACCTTGACTACTCTGCGCAAGGAAGAAAATGGAATGAATTATTAAGGCCACGGATGTGATTCGATAGATGAATAGGCATTGATCTTCGACTTTCTCAATCCAGGTAACTCTTCCTCCATTACTTATCGACAAACGGATCCAGGAGTTCAGATCTAGGTTATAAGGTTCGGTTCGCTTGCTTCACTTCATCCAGGAGTTGCTTCTCTTTCCTGCGGAAAGTCAAACAATGCAGCACCTTTTTCGCTTAGTAGCACTACTTATTGGTTAGGGCTTCTTTAGCGCATAGCTAGTTTGAAGCTCAAACAACGATCGGGAATTCTCAAGTTATGGTTGTTCCAATCAATCTTTGTGAGAAGCCCTGTTCCTATAGTTGGTTTAGGGTAGAGACAAGAGAAGGAGGAATGGGACCAATGGCACTTATCCGGATTCCTATTGCTTTGTCTCCAATCGGGATTAGTGAGACCGAAGGAAGGTAAAGGCACCAAATCTAACACACTTTGTTAGGTGACCGCCATACACGACCTGAAATAGGGACTTCCTAGTAGACCAATTTCCCAAACAAGAGTTCAGTTCACGACTTCCGTTTGACCCTCTCTTTGTGGACACCGCGGAACTCTAGTATAGTTCCTAACTTTTTTCATAAAGTTCTCAGTGAGCCAAAAAATCGGCCGTCGACGTCATAGTCTTTGCTTTGGTACCCCATGCAACCCGACAACCTCTTAAGAAACGGTATGCTATGTGAATGTGAATAAGATCGAAGTCTTCTTTCAAGGAATAAGGTGAGCCTCTTTAGAAAACCGATCTACTACCAGAAAAATCGAATCGTTACCAAGCCCGCACCAAATCCATGTTGATATCACCAAGGCGCCATCGAAAAGGTAAAGGGGTGTATAGTCCGTATTCTCGTGTTTGGCCCTTTGATAGTTGGCATACCCCGATCCGGAAAAGCCGGGCTCGTGATGAATGAGAAGTAGAAGTTTTTGAGAAGGTGGAAAAAAAGAATCACTCAATTGGAAGAGGCGTAATGTAATTTGAGAAAATATCATGCACATCGAGGCTTGAGGAAGTTCGTGAAAAGGGAATGTTTGCTCACGAATACCACATTCCTCGCTTAATAAAAATATTGTTGGTCTGTAAATCCAACACCATGTAACCTTTATAACCATGAGGATAGCCAAGAAAAATACATTTAATGGCTCGATCAGAGAATTTGTGATGCGCACGCTGCAATGTGGAAGCAAAACACAAACAACCAAATACCCGCAAATGACTATACACTGGTTGTTTATGGAATGATAGCTCAAATGGAGTTGAATATTGCAGCAATGGAGTTGGAATGCGATTGATCAGATATGTCGAAGTTAGTATACAATCACCCCAAAACACTAAAGGAACACGAGATTGTATAAGCAAAGCACGAGCAACATTGAGCAAATGTTGATGCTTGCATTCAACGCGGCCATTTTGCTGAGGACTCTCCACACAAGACAATTGATGTATGATCCCATACACAGGTAAAAAGATGAGAAAGATTAAATTCTGGCCCATTATCCGATCGAACACATTTTATGGTGGTGTTAAACTGAGTGTGGATCAAAGAAACAAATGCGGGAAGAATTTGTGCAACCTCCCCCTTAGTTCTCATGAGATAAGTCCAAGTGAACCTTGAATGGTCATCCACTATCGTCAAAAAATATTTATGACCTTGAGTAGTGCAAGGAAAAAAGGCCCCCAAATGTCACAATGGATTAAGTCGAAAACTCGTGAGCTTTGAGAATCAGAAATAGCATAAGGCAATCGACGTTGCTTAGCTAAAGAACAAATAACACAATGTGTGTCATTAACAATTTTATTCAAATCGAGAACAGTTTTCAAAACCTGCAACCTGGAAATAGAAGGATGTCCCAAACGGGAATGCCACAAATTTTGTCCAACTGCTGAATTACAAGAAATATGTGAAGATAAAGGGGATTTTGGGGTAACAATTTCATCAAGGACATAGAGATTACCTATTCTTCTACCCATCCCAATCTTCTTGCCCACTGAAGGATCCTGTATAAAACAAGATTGGGCAAGAAAGTTAATGGAATAATTTTGATATTCAGTGAGAGAACTAACAGAAAGGAGGTTGAAATGAAAATCTGGCACAAAAAGAACATTATGAAGTGTTAGGCCACTAGGAAAGACAATAGTGCCTATGTGATGAACTCGTAGAGAATGACCATTAGGTAGAGTAATTTGAGCTGTGGAACTAAGATGATAAGATTGAAACAGCGATAAGGTGCAGCAAACGTGATGTGTGTGTGACGCCCGGGGCCGAAGAGGGCGGGGAGTGATCGCTGGTGCAAGAAGGCACGAACCTCTTGGCAGGCTTCTAGGCGGAGGGTGACATGAATGAACCGATCCCACACCCGAAGAAGAGGAGATTCTGAGACTATGTAGGTATGGGATTATACAGTTGAGGAGAGCTTAAAAGATTTGATAGGTACTATTCATATCAACAAGATGCATCTTCTTTTCTGGTGCTCATCTCATAAAAACTCCGAAGTTAAGCGTGCTTGGCCCGGAGTAATTGTGGGATGGGTGACCCCTAGGAAGCTGCTCTCAGGGTGCGCGTGAGTGAGGACAAAGCTACCGAAAGACTCGTGTTGGTTTGTGGGGACAATCGTCGATCTGGAAGGCGGGCCATTACAGTGTGGCACCGGTATCGATAATCCATGAGTGTTTAGAAATAGGATGAGATGCAGCTATGGAAAGACATAGAGATTTATTGACTATACCACTGAAAGAAGAAGCAGAGGTTGTGGTCTGGCCAACTTCAGATGTTGAGCTAGTATGCAACTGTGAGTTGAGTAATGCAATCAACTGTTGACACTGATCAGTAGTCAATTTATCGATCAAATCATTACGTGAACCTCCACTATTGACATTTGATGAATTTTCAGTACCAGTCACACCATAATTTTGATTCACCTGGCCACGGATATATCGTTTCTGATTACCATTTCGGCCTTTACTATAACCTGGTGGAAAACCGTGAAGCTTGTAGCAAGTTTCTATTGTGTGATTATCACGCTGACAGTGTGTACAAAATGGCTTATCTCTTTCCTTGCGCCCATTATTCATCTTAACAGCTGCAAAAACAGAGTGAACATTGTCACTAGAACTTTTGCTATCACTGCAAGTCGGAATACCATGATGTACCATGCATTACCTTTCTTCCTGAACCACTAGTGAGAAAACCTTAGATATAGGAGGCATAGGATCCATAAGCAAAATTTGAGCTCGTATTTGAGAGTATGAGTCATTTAGCCCCATGAGCAACTGTAATGTGTATTCAAATTGCTGATAATCATTCCAAGCTTTCAATCCACCACAATTACAGGTAGGCAAGGGTTGAAACCCTCTCAATTCATCCCAAAGTGTCTTCAATTTGATATAATACAGATTAACAATCATTGAACCTTGTTGTAACACCATCATCTGCTGCTTTATTTGATATATCCGTGGACCGTTGCCTTGAGAAAATCTATCATGAAGATCCGCCCAAATTTCAACTGCGGTATCAAAATAAACTAAACTATTTGCGATTTCACGCTCCACGACACTCAATAACCAGGAAATTACCATGCTATTACATCGTTTCCATGCTCCAATTAACATATCATCATCATCCTGGTTTAGATAAGGAATCCAACGAAACAAACCTTATTTTTGGTTGAGTGCGGTGAGCATCGCACGACTCCATGTGTTGTAATTCGAATCACCAAAGGAGATGAAACCAAGATTAAACCTGGATGATCACCACTCGAGGAAGAAAGGACTTGAGCTATCATCCATGGTGATAACTTGTTGATTTCCATTGCAAATCGATTTTGATTACGCACCATTGTAATCTTTAACTCAAAAACCTGATTTGCTCTAGATATCATGTGAAAACTCGATACCCAGACAAGAGAGAAGAACAACAATTATAGAGAGAGAAAGTATCATTTTTATTTATCTGTGAAGAATGAAAAAAACAGAGTACAAGGTCTTGAAATGGCTATTTATAATAGCTAAAATGAATAATATGGAAAATCAGCTTTTTACTAATGTTTACCTGGAAAATCTATTATAAATATTGTTGCTCATTCTCTTGCAACTTTTGCTAAAAATTTGTCGCCGAACGATTTTTTCCGGGAATATCTCCCGGATCTTCTTTGTCAATCGTTGTTGGACGATTTCCAACAAATTTAATGCATGTTTCTTTCTTTTCAAAAATATACATATATATATATATAAAACATCATAATAAACATTTAACAATTCTTCTAGCATATTTTTATCCAAAACAAATAATAAAAAAGGTGGTTTTAACCGCCGGTTCCACGGTTTTTGATACCAAGGAACCGGAACCAGCCTACATGGTTACGATTCTAATTTTGGAACCGTTGACAGGTAATGGTTCCCAAAATGGTTGACCACAGTTCCAGTTTCGATTCTGGATTGGAACCCGATTTCAGTTCTATTTGGCCACCCCTAATTGTACCCTTAAAACAAATAGATTTTTCGGCTGTGCCATTGAATTGATAAGTGAGAGGTGCAAACAGTCATTTTCATAGTTTCATGGTGCAGAATGCCAATTAAATAATTGAAGGGTGCAAATTGCAATTACCCTCCTTGGACCTGCTTGATAACAAAAAATCAAAACGCAAACGTATTTGTCAAAAAAAAAAAGGGAAAAAAGAAACGCAAACGTAGACCGTGTGAATCCTGAATTGAAACCCTAATGTTAATACTTGTTTGATCATCCTCTTACACCCCGCCGACTCATTTGCTGCTGTGATTCAAGGAAAAGGATCGACGGAATAAGCAGAGGGGCGGGAAAGGGGTTTCTTTCATTAGGGAAAGACCAATGGTCTATTGATCCGTGTCCCACCCGCCGGAAAGTTCCAGTTGCCAACTCGCGCTGACTCAGTGGCAACCATCGGAGCTTGATCCCCCTTTTCCCGATTCCCAGTATTGTTTTGTTCCACAATTGTCCCGATTCGCTTCTCTGATTGACTTTTCCCCAGATCAACCCGCGCTATAGTGGACTATGGAACGTAGGCTTGCATACCCGTTCCAATCCGGCATTTTCGACTGCAAACTCGCTGTTTTGGCGTATCATTGAAGGTTAACTACCATTGGTTTGGTTTTCGTTCAAAATCTGAAACTAGGATTGGAGTTTGTGGGTTTCATTCAGGTTAGCATTGGATTTTAATGGCCAATCGACAGCAGTCATCGTCGGGATACTCCTCTACTGTTACTCCTCCTAAGCTAGATACAAAATTTGGAGCTCCTTCTCTTCCTTCACCCTCGTCATCTTCACCATCAAGACCAAGGTTCCCTCCGCCACCAGTAATACAACCAAATCAGATACCTTCTCCATCAATAAAGACTCCTAACTTACCATCTCCAGCAAATGGAATCCGAGCTGGAAGCCCCGTTCCTCACATGAGCACCCCCCCTGGCCCACCGGTATTCTCATCACCGCTCCAACCAGCTGCTGTTCCATTTAGAACTTCTCCTGCAACTCCTCAGCCCATTGCTTATTCCTCCAGTTCCTCCTTACCCACGTCTTCACCACCACCCCATTTTTCAAATGGATCAGTTGAGTTGCACCATCAAAAATCTGACGCTACAGATGAGCTGACCCATGCTGCCGAGTATCCAAATGTTCTATTCTCAGCTCACAAGGTATATTTTATCTCTATTCTATTCATGTATTTTTTTTCCCTTTCTCCCTGTATGCCAGAAATATTATGGGTAGTCCGATAAAGATATTGGTAAGCACTATGTAGAGTTATAATTTGGCAAAAAATTGATTAACTTGAGTTATTTAAGCACTATCTGAAATCTTTATTTTTGCATGAATTTTTTTAGTATGATGTTATAGGGTTATCCATGCTAAATCACTTGTTCGGAAATTTTTGGTTGCTCCTCAAATATGAATGCATAATATTGACTCAGACTCTCGTTTAATCTGAAGGTCAAATTATATTATTGTTCATCTAGTTAGTTGTATTTCTCCAAAATCGTTTGCATTTGTCTCTTATTTGTTTGATCTCTCAGGTTCTGAAACAAAAGAAACTGGCCAACGTACCCAGTTTAGGATTTGGTGCATTAGTTTCTCCAGGCAGGGATGTTTCTCTAGGTCCTCAGATAATTCAACGTGATCCCCATCGCTGCCAGAATTGCGGAGCTTATGCCAATCTCTACTGCAATATCTTACTTGGTTCAGGACAGTGGCAATGTGTAATATGTAGGAACTTGAATGGAAGTGAAGGGGAATACATAGCTCCAAGCAAAGAAGAGTTGCGAAATCTGCCTGAACTGTCATCTCCTCTGGTTGATTATGTCCAGACTAGCAACAAAAGACCTGGTTTTATTCCTATATCTGAATCTCGAGTATCAGCCCCGATTGTTCTGGTAATTGATGAGTGTTTAGACGAACAACATTTGCAGCATCTGCAGAGCTCCTTGCATGCATTTGTAGATTCCTTGCCCCCAACAACTAGACTTGGAATTGTGCTTTATGGCCGCACGGTTTCAGTGTACGATTTCTCCGAAGAATCAATGGCATCCGCTGATGTACTTCCTGGTGACAAATCACCAAGTGACGAAGCCTTAAGGGCATTAATCTATGGAACTGGGATATATTTGTCACCAATCCATGCTTCTCTTCCGTAGCACATGCAATCTTATCATCATTGAGGGCATATAAACTGAATTTGCCTGAAGCTTCAAGAGACCGTTGCTTAGGTACCGCAGTTGAAGTTGCATTGGCAGTCATTCAGGGGCCATCAGCTGAAATGTCAAGAGGGGTTGTTAAAAGACCTGGTGGAAATAGCAGGATAATTGTGTGTGCTGGTGGACCAAACACTTACGGCCCTGGGTCAGTCCCACATTCTCTTGGTCATCCAAACTATCCACATTTGGAGAAAACAGCAATAAAATGGATGGAGACTCTAGGTCGTGAAGCTCAACGTCGCAGTACAGTGGTTGATATACTTTGTGCTGGGACATGCCCTGTACGTGTTCCTGTACTGCACCCTCTTGCGAAATCAGCTGGAGGTGTTCTGATTGTCCATGATGACTTTGGGGAAGCATTTGGTGTGAATTTGCAGAGGGCATCCACAAGGGCTGCAGGTTCCAATGGTTTATTGGAAATCCGGTGTTCAGATAATATATTTGTTAGTCAAGTGGTGGGTCCTGGCGAGGAGGCACATATAGAAAGCCACGAGTCTTTTAAGAGTGATAGTGCTCTTGCTATACAGATGCTGAGTGTTGAAGAAACACAAAGTTTTGCAGTATCAATGGAGACTCGTGGAGATATCAAGAGTGATTTTGTGTACTTCCAATTTGCAATTCAGTATTCAAACATTTATCAAGCTGATATCTCAAGGGTAATTACTGTTCGGCTCCCTACTGTGGATAGTATTTCAGCTTATCTGGAGAGTGTTCAAAATGAAGTGGCTGCTGTTCTAATTGGTAAAAGGACTCTTTTGCGAGCCAAAAACTTCAGTGATGCTGTTGATATGCGAGTAACTCTGGACGAGAGAATTAAAGATGTTGCAAGTAAGTTAGGTTCCCAGGTTCAAGTCAAAGCTTTATCGGTACCCTAAAGAGCTCTCGTTATTGCCCGAACTCTTATTTCATCTTAGAAGAGGCCCTCTCTTGGGAAGTATACTTGGCCATGAAGATGAAAGGTCTGTTTTGCGGTCTTTATTCCTCAATGCATCCTTTGATCTATCCCTTCGTATGCTGGCGCCTCGCTGTCTAATGCATCGAGAAGGTGGGACTTTTGAGGAACTACCTGCTTATGACCTTGCTATGCAGTCTGATGCTGCAGTTGTTCTTGATCATGGCACTGATGTCTTCATTTGGCTGGTATTCCATCCTACATATCTTTTGTTTTTTTCAGAAAATTTCATTTAAGAACACTACCCGAACAAAGCCTCATCTGACAAGTGCTTGATTACCAATGTTTGCTGAAAATTATAAAACTTTTTCAGCATTTCTGTTTTCAATATTTTGCTTTTTGCTTGCTAAAATATCTTTTGTATTTTTATGTTGTCCCATGTGCACTCCATATTCCTTGCTCTATTTTTAAGCTCATGCCTCATTAAATGTATGAACTGCAGTCTAACTGGCTCATATTTTGATGGAATACAATTTATTGGAGAATACATCAGTATTCCTATGTGAACACCTCACCTAAACCCAATGTTCTAAAAAGTGCTAGGTGATAGGCGGGCGACAAGTTGGGGCCTAGCTCCTAGGCGGAGCCTGGGCGGAGTTAGTGGGACCTGGGCGGGGTTAGGCGAGACCAAATCGGAAGAAAAACGTAGGCCGACAAATGGAGCTTAGCGCCTAGGCGGGAGTAATCGGGCTAGGCGGGAATTTTTAGAATAGTGCCTAAACCTACTCGTATGTGGTATCACGTTGATTCAATTAGTTGGTGCTGGCACAACATGACTTCTGCAAACAAGCCATTTTTAGCTTACGATGCAAATCTAACACCCAACATCATCCTGACCAGGACTTTCTTTTTGATTCCATTTTTAAACTCATTAGTGAAACAACTCAGTTGCAGTTGTAACGGCTCATATTTTGATGGCATTAAGAATAGAGTTTGTTGGAGAATAAGATTGATATTTCTACTTTGATGACCTCCTCACCTACATTTATGTTGTACTATGTTGGTGGGATGCAAATGAATTCTCTTTGGCAGTGAGCTTTCAGTGTTGTTTTAGCATGTGGTGACATCTTGATGGATTACATCATGCTGTTCATTGTCATTAAAGCGTTGCCTAGGCCAAAGGGTAATCCCCTAGTTGTCGCCTAGGCACCCCTTTTAAGAGGAGATAGGTGATAGGCGACTGCTAATTGTGATGTTGTCTTGTTGACATTATTGACTATCTGAGTTGTGGTGGTGTTGTTGTTTGATGATTGATATTGGGGTTTGATATAGTTTATCATTGTTTCATATGATTTAATATTTTTTGCAGTTGATTTTTAGAAGAATATTTGTATATAACATGTTTTTTAGTTGTTGCCGACAAACCTCGCATGGCCAGGCCATCGCCTTCTGTCGCATACGCCGTCGAGCTCTAGGCCATGACTTGTCGGCTAGGCGTCACCTATCGCATTGATAACTATGATGCTGTTGCATTAATTCGTTTTTTGGATTTTTGTCTCCTAAGCAATATGAAATTATGGGGTTGTCTGACCTAACAAAGTAATTGTTGAGATACTATATTGGTTGCAGTTGTTTTTTATTTCATTAAAACTAGGAATACTGCATTGTTAAGAGAACATCTCATATTTATTTGTTAATTTTCTTAAAAGATGAAAAGTGAGCATGGGGTAGGATTTATTTATGGATTGCAAACGTTTTATTGTAACTTTATTTTTTTCTTTAAATCATGTTGAAAAGTCTGTTTCAAATTTTTCGAATTTTCAGGCATGCATGAATTTGCAAGACTTTTCTCTTTTGGACAATGCTGTACATGTACAATTGATGTTCAGGTTAAGATCATATGTTGCATTGACCTACAAGAACTTAATGGGACTTAGAATGGATTTTGGGAAAGTAGTGTGACTTCAACTGTTGCTGCTATGCTCAAGTATACTGAAATTTGTGTATTGCAGAGTAGATTTAATACAAGTTTGATTCTCTTTTCCTATCCAAATGAGACATATTAGTGTTTCGATGCATGTTTGGTAGCACATGGACTTCTTAATAAGTGACTTTCAAAAAGTCTCCAATTCTGGCTTCTTTAAAGTGGGCTTTTTGGAGAAATTACTTATCCAAAAGTCCATTCCAAATTAACCATCAAACAACTATTATAATGGAAAAATGGAATTTTAGATCCAAAAGTCAATTAGAAAAGTGCTCCCAAACAAGCTGTAAATCATTCATATTATCTAGCATCTTTTCTAAAATGTTTTTTTTTTTCAATTGTTTTATGTTATTCAGGGTGCTGAACTTGCTGCACAGGAAGGAAAAAGTGCCGCAGCTTTGGCTGCTTGTAGGACATTGGCTGAAGAGCTCAGTGAGCTGCGGTTTCCAGCTCCTAGGATTCTTGCATTTAAGGTAACGAGTTCTTATTTCCTGGAAATCTCCACCAATTTTCCGAACCTAGGAATGTAATTCTGAGTGCTTGTGTTCGAAACAGGAGGGGAGCTCCCAGGCTCGATATTTTGTCTCCCGCTTGATACCAGCACATAAAGATCCTCCCTATGAACAGGTATGTGCTAGTACGTCTGCAATTTATGATATGTTGCTTCTTGTATGGTCTGCTTTGCTATTTACTAAATGTTAATTTGAGGATGTGAAATTGGATTACATCCCGCGGCAGAAAATTATCAACATATATTATATGTGACTGCAGGAGGCAAGATTTCCTCAGCTTCGAACTTTGACTGCAGATCAGCGAACAAAGCTGAAAAGTAGTTTTATTCACTTTGATGATCCTAGCTTCTGTGAGTGGATGCGGAATTTGAAAGTATTGCCCCCGGAACCAAGCTGAGAGACTTTTTAATTTTATTTTTGTGGGAGATGTTCCTATGCAGGAGGCTTATGAGTTGCATCTGTCTTTCATTGTGCCTGTAAATTGACGAGACTTTCCTTCTTTTGCCCTGGTGGATGCGGTTCCATCAACTCATTTTCCTAATTCTCATGATTCTTTTTATTACACTTAGATATCCTTGATGTTTTTCATTTATGCTTTAATGACATATACACGCAATATGCTGAAATGACAAGCTTCGATAATAAAATAATTACAATCATGACCCCATTTATATGCGGCAATTTTTTTTGCCCAAGACTGGGAACTAACAACAAAGGGGGCAATCCCCCTCCGATTAAACTCTTTTGTTGTCCGCTCTAATTTCCTTCTTAACGAGGTATTCTCCATTCTTCACACATACATATCCATGTTAACCTCATGTTTATATATTCTTGTGGCTCGATTTTGGTGTTACTGCCCACTCCAACACTGAAAAAGTTGATGTTTAGCTGCTGTTTAGCTAGGCTATTCACATCTATTTAAGCAGCAAAGCTGGAAACTCATTTTGTCGATGCTCTACTGTAGCACCAGTTCTTTTTTTTTTTTTTTTTTTTTTGACCGGAGAATGTTATGGCCTATGGGCATTGGGATAAGGCTATACTGGAGGACTGGGTTTGATTGAACCCAATATACACCCGGTGAAGACTAGTATGGATCCGAGACCTGTTTCAACTCATTTCAATTTAACCTTGAAATGTTGAAGGCGCTTATCTCTTATACCTATATCCCAGTAGGTCTACCATGCAGACCGCTAGTTTCACCAGAAGGCTCTCTTTTGCTTAAAAACGTTTAAAACCACCAGTTGACTCCTACAATAGGGAGAGGGTAAAAATGACCTATTGCTTTTCATACCCATTATTTCAGTCAAACGTTTAAATTATTCAACTAACACAATGATAAAAAAAATAAAGGGATAATCACAAAAAGCCCCGTAGGTTTGGGCTAATTACCAAACAACCAAGGTTTTTGAAAATTACAAAAATTCCTTGATGTTTGATTATGCTTTCAATTTAAGGGAGCAACTGTAATATTTTGATAAATGCAAGGGAAAACTCTTGAAATGTTTTCTTGCATATGAAGGGGGGAGGAACATGTAAGATGCATTAAACCTAAAGATTTTTTTGCAATTTCCAGAAATCTCAAGGGTGTTTTGTAATCACCTCAAAAATAAAATACAATTGTTCTACATAATAATTTATTAATTTCTAGGCCATGAGGATTAACAAAATAAGATGTGGTAATAGGACAAAATAGCCATTTAGAAAATGTAAAAATTAAAAATAGCCATGTTTTGTAGACACATCTTTTTTAGCCATTTTGGGGTGTAGAATGACATTCATATCCTTCTAGCAAGTTAGTTTAATATTTGGGTTATTTCTCTATGTATCTCCTTACTCTTTTTTTAAGAAATCGAACCTGTAGTTTTCATTTTTAAATATGCAATATGGGTGTTGAATTATAGATATCGAAAAGAGGATTAATTTGATATATTCTACATGCAAAACGGATTGAAAACGAAAAAATTGTGAATTCAAAGTTTTTTGGAAAAAAAAATAATTGGGCATAATGTAACTCGAATTTGAGTCACTATGACTCGAATTCGAGTCGAGTCAAAGTGACTCGAATTCGAGTTACAACATGACTCGATTTCGAGTCACTCATTGTGTGATATATAACATAAAAAGTTCATAATTATAATCAAAAGGTTTGTGTGGCATAGTGGTTTGTCCAATGTTTCCTTACTATTAGGTCGTAGTATCAATACTCACTATGCCACACAAACCTTCGAGTCATAGTGACTCGATTTTTTTAAAAAAAAATATTTTTTTTTTGTTTTTGAGTCACATATGACTCGAATTCGAGTCACTGTAACTCGAATTCGAGTCATAGTGACTCGATTTTTTTTTTTAAAAAAAAAATTAAATTTTGTTTTTGTTTTCGAGTCACACATGACTCGACTCGATTTTTTTAAAAAAATATATTTTTTTCGAGTCATGTTCGAAATTCTTGTGACTAATTCAAGTCACATCGACTCAATTCTGAACATAAAGATACCCGATTATATATCACACATTGAGAAAAAATAACTCAAATATCAAACAAACATGCTAGAAGAGTATGAATGTCATTTTACACCCCAAAATGGCTAAAAAGATGTGTTTGAAAAAAATGGCTAAAAAACATCTTGGTTTATTGGGAATGGTAAAAAAAAAAACCGCCTCAAATAAGATTGGAAGATAATAGAGGTTAAAAAGCAAATCTATCATTTCGTACTAGAAGCTTGACTTGGTTGACAAGAGGTGGGACATCTTTTAGCTCCTGTTTTCTTGGAGATCCAATCACTTATGGTATCAGAAAATAGTGCAAGTATTTATTTCAAGTTGAGACTTTTACTCATCTCCATCGGTTCTTTTGAGTTTCTCCTACCTCTTCAATGGATGTCGAGACAACCTAGGCCAGGAAAAATAAAACCGCTCAATAATGAAAGAGACAGAAGGTGAAGAAAAAAGAAAAAGAAATATACAGAAGATCAATTCTACGATTTATCTTTTTTCTTTTCTTTTGCCCAAGTATTTGTGTCATGCTACAGATCCTATCCTAGTGGATCCATCCATGGAGACCAAGTAAAGGATTACCTCATATCCATAAGGGGAAAAAAAAGCCAAAAGAATTTATTTTCAAGAAAAAGAAAAATAAAGGAAGAAGAAGAAAAAGTATTTTCAGGCGTACAGGAAATTAGCCTATAAGTCCCATTTCATACGCAAAGCCCTATTTTCCTGTATGCCAGTTTTCAGTTGTTTGTTTCTCCATGTAACCATGATAACTAATAATCACATTTTCCCATCTCTTATAAGTCTTGTTCTACTCCTAAATGCAATACATGCTGTAAACACGGGACCAAATGCATTGGTTTTAAATTGTGGCTCTTCAAACAGTGTAAAAGATGCAGACGGCAGGACATGGGATCCCGATGCCAAATATCTATCTGTCGGTGGAAATTCTACTACGGCCAAGGCTGAAACTCAAGACCCTTCATTACCTTCTGATGTTCCTTATATGTCTGCCAGAATTTTCCTTTCCGAAACCACTTATCAATTTCCTCTCCAAAATTCAACCTCTCGTACTTTGCTACGCCTCCATTTCTACCCATCCTCTTACCCAAATCTCAACATTTCCAATTCTTATTTTTCCGTTGTTGCTGGAGGCGTTACACTGTTGAATAATTTCAGTGCTTCTTTAGCCGCTGAAGCTCTTTCTCAGGCATATTTCATCAAAGAATATTACATGCCTCCATCCGAATTTACCATTCTTAATGTCACCCTCAAGCCGTCCGATAAACAACCTCAATCTTTTGCTTTTCTGAATGGCATTGAGGTAATTTCCACGCCAACATTATTTGATGAGGATCCAATATTGGCCGGTTCAGCTGGTAATGATTTTGACACGTCAGTCACGATACCAATAGACACCAGCAGCATGGAAACAATGTTCAGACTGAACGTCGGGGGCCAATATATCGCCCTGTCAATGATTCAGGTGGACTAATGCGAAGGTACGACGATAGCCTCTATATTTATGGCGCGGGGCAAGGAGTTGCCTTGCAAGCTAATACGACAATCAATTACAAAGGTTTGCCCTCTTATATGGCACCAATAGATGTGTATGGAAGTTACAGATCAATGGGTGCTTTTGTAGATGTGAACAGGATTTCGAACCTGACATGGATCTTCCAGGTGGATCCCAATTTCATGTATCTTCTCAGGTTCCATTGGTGTGATTCTGAGATGACTAAGACTAACCAGAGGGTTTTCGACGTGTTCATTAACAATAAAACTGCTGCAAGTGAAGTGGACTTGTTCGCCTGGACCCAATCCACTGCAACTCCTACCAAAAAGGATTATGTCGTTCAAATCAACAACAACAAGACTAATAATAATACTGAAGCTCAGTTGTGGGTGGCGCTTCACCCTACGGACAAAACGTTTTTGAATTTTCTCGACGTTCTTCTCAACGGCCTGGAAATATTCAAGCTCAGCGACAAATCAAAGTCAAATCTCGCAGGCCCTAACCCGACCATATCGGATATGATGAAGAAATACCAGGAAGCACAATTGGCACCCAAAGCTTTTGAAACTAATAATCCGAATAAATCAAATAGTAGTACTAGTTTTCTCAGTAATCATCACCTGGAGCGGGGGAGGGCCGGGCTGCGATTGGGGTGGCGGTGTTTGCTTATATTTCTTCACTTTCACGAGGCAAAAAAAAAACCCTAACGGTGATGCAACGATTGGTTTACTGCCTGCCAATTTTCGCGTGGAATTCCAATTCTACCACGATTAAATCTTCCCCGTCAGGAAGAAGCGAGTGGTACCACCGATTTCAACGGATGCGGCTTGCAATTGCCGCTACTTCAATTTGTCGGAGATAAAAAACGCTACTAAAAACTTCGACGAGTCAAATGTCATCGGAGTCGGTGGATTTGGGAAGGTGTACAAAGGAGTCATCGACGGCAACACAAAAGTGGCGATCAAGAGATCCAATCCATCTTCTGAGCAAGGTGTAAATGAATTCCAGACCGAAATCGAGATGCTTTCTCGACTCAGGCATAGACATTTGGTGTCATTGATCGGATTTTGTGAGGATAATGGAGAAATGATATTGGTTTATGATTACATGGGGCAGGGGACATTGAGAGAGCATCTTTACAAGGGCAATAAAATCACGCTCTCTTGGAAGCAGAGGCTGGAGATTTGCATAGGAGCAGCCCGTGGGCTCCACTATCTCCACACCGGCGCCAAGTACACCATCATTCACAGAGATGTGAAGACTACAAATATTCTCCTGGATGATAAATGGGTCGCTAAGGTTTCTGATTTTGGACTCTCCAAAACGGGGCCCAATATGAACCAAGGTCATGTCAAAGATGTTGTTGTCAGCTGACTTTGGCTACCTGGATCCTGAATATTTTAGAAGGCAACAATTGACTGAAAAATCCGATGTTTACTCATTTGGAGTGGTACTTTTTGAGGTACTTTGCGCCAGACCAGCCTTGAACCCAAGCCTTCCAAAAGAACAAGTCAGTCTGGCTGATTGGGCACTGAGATGCGCAAGAAACAAAACCATTGAAGATAATATTGATCCTCAACTTAAAGGGAAAATTAGCTCAGAGTGCTTGAAGAAATTCAGCGATATCTGGTGAGAAATGCTTGGCGATCACGGTCGATAGACTAGATGGGCGATGTCTTTATGGAACCTGGGAATTTGCGCTTGACTCCATGAGAACTCGAAGATAAACGAAATAGTTCAGCGAGCGGCAAGGTGTGGATTTTGAAAATATTGATCAAGAGAAAATTGATCACAATAGCCTCATTGCCATGCATCGGAGCACATTAAGCCTCATTGATGATGATCATGAGACTACTAATGCTCAGGCGAAAGACGATGATAATGCCGATGATGTCTTCTCACAGATTGTAAATCCCACGGGCCGATGAATAAGATGAAGATAACCAATCCAAAACGACAAGACTATATTACTATGTTTCGGGAGTGAACGAGCATGGTATATTCATGTTTTTCCAATGATGTAAGATTTTCAATGCATTCTCATCTTAGTTTTTTTTCCCTATAAGCTACTCATGTTAAGAGAACCTCATATTTGTGCTATGTAATTGAAGATTTCTTACAGATTTCCTCCACAAATTTATACAGCTTGAATTTTAGTATACTTGTGTAGTCACTTTCCTGGTGAGTTACTTCTTCATGACTGTAATATAGAATTGTACAGAGTTGTTCTGAATTTTATGGGAACCAATATTGTAACATAGATTTCTTACATGGCACGATCATGGTCGTGCCACACTTTAAAATAGGACAGGATAGTACCACACTTAAAAAAAAGAGTGACACAATCGTGCCACCATTTTTTTCAGAAAAATATGGCGATCGTGCCACCTTTTTTCTTTTAAGCCTGATTGTAGCTATTCGAGCATGGCGAAAAAATACACGAACTTGAAACAAAAAAATCCAAAATTTTGTAACATCATTTCAAACCCAACTTATAAAACCTTCAATCTATCAAAAACGACACATTTTCGCACTTAATGCTACAATTAAAATAGCATGATAGCAGAAAAATAAAAAATTATTTCTTAAAACCTAGGGAAGATAAAAAAAAATTCTGAAAAAATTGAGTGTATTTATTTTTTTTTTAAATAAAGGCATAATAATTATTTTAAATTATTTTAGTTTTGTGAAAATATGGAGATTTGGCTGCAAATAGCTGCTCCCAATTGATAATTGATATATCTGGAAGGGTAGAAACTAGAAAAGTCGTCCCCAAAACAAATACTGAAAAAGCCAGAAAAAAAAAAATAAAAGGAAAAGATCTCCCAACAAGCAACAGTCTCTCTTCCACTCACAGTCGCCGCCGTTGATTGGATAAGCCACCAGTTCGCTGCACTACCGCCTCCGTTGGCTCTCTTTGAAATGGCGCATTCATGCGTCTCGTCTTCTTCTCTCAGATTCAACTCATCTTCACTTTCTCTTTCTTCCACAAACCCTCTTTCTTCCCCTTCATCCTCCAAAAACGTATCGTCCTTCCAACCCCTCCCTTCCAGGTACAATTCATTAATACAACAGCTTGCTAATTTCTTTTCTAGATCCCATTAATGTTGTCATTTACAGGAAATTGAAGAAATCGAGCCTCAGGAGTTCTTCAGTAAGGGCGATGTACGCTCCGGAGTTCTATGCTCCGGAAAGCAGCTCACGCCATGGTATTTGGTCTATTAGGTAAAAATTTATATAGGTACCTTGGTGTTTAAAGGATGAAAATATTTACTAGACTATCTAATACTACCTTGGTTCTAAGTTGAAGTTCATCAGTCAGTTTTAATACTATCTTCAAAAGTAAAAATGTAAATGTAGTCAAATTACTTGGTAATTATTTGAATAATGCAAAACAAATATCAAAAATTAAAAAGTAGTGTTCTATAATACTAATATTGTCCAAAAATCAGAATAATGGATGATCACATTGTCTCAATTTGAACTGTAGCAAAATGCTATTAATTGGTAATACAGGCAGTTTAATTGCATATGGGGAATTGGGGACACATTGGGAATTCGATCTTACAATAATTTTTTTTTTTTTTTTTTTTTTAGAATATTAGAAAATTCTACTTTAAACTCCAGGAGAACACTCATATGCGAACAGATTGAGTATACAAATCATTGGTAGTAATGGAGTTTTGCTTGCATTTTAGGGATGATTTGCAAGTTCCATCATCA